>JAPQRP010000005.1:45785507-45797021 GCA_037367295.1 Apogon hyalosoma
CCCTGTTTTGACCCTAAAACCTGGGGTGCTGGGGGGGGGGGGGGGTTCAAATTAATAGGGCCCAGCATTTCTGGGGGGCCCATAGAGCAGTGGAGGGGGCCCAGTGGATACAGGTTAGAATTTGTGAAAATGTAATTAAGGTCCACTGTATAATAGAGGCATTGAAGTCAGATTTTGAAAGCATGTTAAGTTTCACTTTCGCCTCATGCCAGCATTAGTTATGTTAGTTATGGACCGCACCCCCACATATATAACTGCTGCCCCTACCTCCCATAACCACCACCCCCCTCCGATAAATCAATAAGATACTGAATTTTATAAAGGGCCCACATTTTTTAGTTTTCATGGGGCCCACAATTGCTAGCCGCGCCCCAGCCTAAAACACACAGTAAAGCAAAACCACTGAAGAAAAGGAACACAAGCACACACTCACAGCAGCTTTTATGACACTGAAACAGAGGCAAATTCACAGCAGCACGTTTCATTAAAATAATGTCTCAGGGGTTAAACAATTAAGCCATTTGAGAGGCTTTTTTGGTGCACTGAACATGGAAATGTCTCTGAAAATGTAATTAAAAATTCTACAAAATTCTTCATCAATACTGATATTAAAAATGACATTTTGTGTTTCTTGTTTGTACTCTAGTTGTTGTATATGGACATCAGTATTGTGTTGTAGTAGAAAAATCTTATTGTCCAAACAGTAGCAATGAACAGGAGTACAACAATAATAGTTATATGTTATAATTTGTTCTCTTATTCAGTTATTTAACAAACAACCTATTCTTTTTTATGGACTGCATACTTTAGCTTGAATAGCTGAGTCATGTAAAATTGGGGTTGGACAATATAAGCTTGGCTTCTTCCTACTCCATTTCGGACATAACATGTTATTCAAGAGCCACAACAAAATAGTTATACATGGTGTGACTTTTTATTTTTTTTTTGGTTAACTTATTGCCTTCAGTATTCTGGAGTGTTCCGTTTAAATGTGTAATTTCATTTTGCCTTTTGTTCACCTTTATATTTTATTCCTACTTATGCTCAAAATAAAGTTTATCATTATTATTGTCATTATTGGTATTCTCTGCCTCCTTAAGATACATGTGCCTAATGCAAACAAGAGAAGTTTGAGTAAAGTCATAAACAACACTATGATTAAAATGAACGTATTTACATGAGAAAAAGAAAATCAGTGAAAAGAAAATCAGCAAAAAGATCATTAGTCACCACTTGTCTGAGACTCTCCAGCAGCAAACAACAGCAGTGATACTCATTCATAGTCCACTTACTAGAGCTCAGGGGAAAGACACTCTAATAGACGAGGTTACGACAAAATGAGCTGGAGGGCCATCACCAGTGGACATCAGCATTTTTGCTGTCTCGGTTTGTGCTCTCAAGAGTGCACCAAACTCCAAAAGCTTGCCAAAGTAAACAATCCAAGAGCCAAACCTTGGAGTGATATCAAGTCTGCATCTCATAGAGTTACTTGTGCTGAACATTTTCATTTGAAGTTCTAGGTATTTATCAGTTGACCTTCCCCTGAGATACATGTAATGAATTATTGGAAACTGTTTACAAAAACATTTTAGTTCCATGAAGAAAAAAAAAAAAAAAAGGTTTCTCTGAATACTGCATTTCTGAAAGGATTCCCAGATAAGAAAGAGCAGTTTTATCTGTAATGTAGGTCAGCAAGGTGTGTTTGTGCTTCTCCTTGATATAACCCAGTCTTTGAACTTGTTGCAGTGGGTATCATGATGATATACTGCTATATTCCAAAGTACATATAAGACATGACATGCAGTTTTTGTTTTTAGAACAGTATTCTTGCTTCATTACCAAAGAAAACATTGTGGAGAAATGAAGGTCATTTGAGTTAGACTTTAGTTTACTTTTGACCCAGCCACTGGTATTTTACCTTTTTAAAATGATGCAAACTTCATAGTACATGTACAGTTCAGCAAAGATTCATATCCAACAACTGAACCTTAAAGAATCTCATGTATCATGCCCACACACACAACAACACACAGCCTCTTTTGGTAATTTCTCTACATAATTACTTTTACTATGGCCTCCCCACTTCACTTTTTTTCCCATATAGTTCCAACCACACGAGTACTGCAATGTACTGCAATGAGCTCTGACTGGGTCGTCATATTCACATACAACTCTTTTGAGTTACTTTAACATCCTGTGATCTATAGTACGTATAGCACCAGGGTGTTGTATAATATGTAGATGTCCATCATTATCAGACATCAAGGTTGGACATAAACAGCAATCACTCACTCACACTAACACTCTCAGTGACAAGAGCGAGCAGGTCTTTATTTAAAGGTTTGTATTGGAGTTAGGCTTTTATTTCTAATTTCCTCGGTTTAGTTAGTAGAAATGATCCTATTTATTATGAAACCAGGTGCTGACTCGTGCCTGTTTGCAATGTTTAAAATATTAGGGTGTGTTTTTCTATACGATATTTATTTAACAGTTAAGAAGTAAGAACCTTCATTCATTGGTTAATAGCACTTTTATATTCCACTCTTTGTCTTCATGTGGAATTTATAACAGTACATTTGGCTGAAATATTCATAAACACACACACACACACACACACACACACACGCACACGCGCACTTGCAGTGACTGAAACCAAACAATAACACTTTAGATGATGATTTGGAACAACAAAGTGCTGAAAAATAGCCGGGTTATATCGTTGAATGTGAATGTAAAGTTAAATTTGTTGAACTGAACATTATGCCTAACTTAACTGGACAAAAAGGAATCTTAATACATTTTTCCCTCTTTTAATTAACAGTGTATTTTCATGAAAAAAAAAAAAAAATCAGAGTTGTACAATTTATTTGTGTCTCGCTACAGTGGCCAAGTCTAGTTCAAGTAAATCTCAACTTCAATCAGATAAAATGTAGTTTCCCAAAAATGTAATTGTGTTTGGTGAAAATAGTGGCGGTTAGTGGTTAGTAACTCTGAAAACCCACCAGCCACAGTGGCAGGAGAACAAAAAACTTAATGTCAAGCCTTGCAGACAATATTCTGTTTCATCAGCTGGTGGTTACAACAGTAATATTAAATGTTTTATGGTTAGATACAGGCAAAGGGAGTTGACCAAAATGCAATCTCTGACCATAACCAAAGAGTTTTTACTGCCTAGACCTAAATACTATGATGAGGACTCTGGTCTAAGGCGTCAACATGTCATCCATTCAAGTCACACCCTTCTACACTGTGATATAATATTAAGACATGGATTATGTTAAAATGTACAAAAGAAATAGAAAGAGAAGGAGTACTTCAAGAAAACACACAGGTGGAAGTGTTGTCATTAAAAATGTAAACCTCCCATTTAGGATTTAGGTGGATCAGTATCTGGTCTCAGAGCTGTACATGCTGGTTCACTGGAACAGTCTCCTGGGGGATCTAAATAGAACACGAGCATAGTTACCGTTCAGTTCATAGCAGCTGCTTCGCTCACTTTTACAAGCCAAAATGTCTGCTCTGAAAAAGGTCTTTTGGAGTTGTAATTTAGTTAGATGTGAATTACTGTGAGACAGTTGCACCGTTTGTTGTTGGCGCCAAGAAAAGAGCTAGACTTTGGCAAGATACTGCAGATTTTTTTTTTTTTTTTTTTTTCCTGAAAGTACATTCTTGGCGATAAACCACCTTTAGGAATTCCATTGACGAGCTAAATCATTTAAACCTGCTAAAAATAAGCAATATTTAATTTTCCATAGTGAGTCCATAATGTAAATTCACTGAATTGACCAACATTTACACAGTAAAATGTTAATGATTGGTCATATTATTTACCGCTGAACCAATAAACCAACTGTTACCAATTCCTTTTGCACATTTATAGATGTTGCCTGAATTGGAGGCCCAACATCATGCCCATATTATTGCATTTTCCACTTATTTTTGCAGCTGTAACATGTTTTAAGCTACAATGGCTGTCAAAACTTTTGGGCCAAACTTTTCCCTGTCAGTCTTATGAGTTATGTTTTGCTAATGCTGCATTTACTTTGTAGCAGGCTGGAGCAGTTCTCCTATAACAAACCACCAGGCCCTCTGTGGCTGTGGTTCCCATTATTGTGGTGCTAGCATCAGTGTGCTTGATAACTGCTTGTGCTGCCCGTTTGCTGACAATAGGCTTTTGTAAGACCATGCAGCCAAGTATAGTAGTGTGAGATGTATGCTGTGTCATACTTTTCTTCCTGTGTGAACAGTTTCCTTTGTTTGCATGTTTTGGATTTAACACGCGGCGGCACCTACATTATTCAACATACATAAAAAGACCATGAATAGAAAATACATCGATAACATTCAAAAATATTCTCAGTCATTCCCAATCCGGGAAAGTCAATTTTTTTCATGACAGATAAGACTCAAATGTAGCAGAAAATCATACACAAATGAAGCAAACAAGGAAAACACGTTGCATTGTATTTGTGCAAGTGCTAGCGATGTTCAACAGGGAACAGGAAAAAACAAAATGAAACAAAATGAATGACAGAGATAAAGCGTAGTCTCTTCTTTGGTTTGTTTCTTCAACTCTGGATGCTTCCCATATTTCCTGTCACTGTCATTTCATCATTTAAACTGCAAACACAAATATATCTTACAATAAATCATTTTTAAAGTTCTGACACCAAACCCCCAGAGCACAGTTGGGTGTCCACTGATTTAATTGTGCGCTCCTTTTGTTTTTCCGTATCTGCCCTCACTCTACCTGACATCTCCTGATGGTGCACTCGCTGCCTGTCCACCTTCCTGCTGCCTCATCACTTCTGAGGCTGCAGTTCTTAGGATTCTGTCAGCTGTGCTTTGGTGCTAGAACTGATGGGAGCACCACACTCTCCGCCATTCTAAGCATCATTCATCTGAACACTTTGCCTCAGGAAGGAAATTGATCTCCTGCCAAGTTCAGGAGGGGGCGGGAAGAGCTGAGGAGATAAGGGGAAAGAGAGAGAAAGACGTCCCCACACCTGCAGCTCTTCCCAGGTAGAAAACTGTGATAGATCTTCTGTCAAAGCTACGAGTGTTTGTAACAGACAGGGGTTTAACAGCTGATTACAGACCATGTTTCATCAAACCTAATCTATTTGTTAGGTTCAATATGAACAGTTTACCCGTGTTGGGAATTGGCTGTTTGTTGATCTTGGCTAACTCCATTACTAAACCGACCACTGTCTCCAAATACTACATAACGGAGCCTGTTTCCACGCACAGGAATACTCCGATCAGTATCTGATTTTTGGAGGTATCAGATTATTCGAGTTACCGTGTAAACAGGATTATCTGATATGCTTTATGAGGTCCCACTATTCACCTCCTCACCTTATAACTGTATTGCACCACCGCTGCCGTTGTAAATAGACTGATGTATACTCTTTATATTCTATAGTTTACTTTTTATACCACTTACTTCTTCTATTTTTACCTTTTTTATTTTGAATGCATGGCATTTAATAACAAAGTGAGACAGAAATGATATTCCAGTTATGTCCTGTGCATCTAGTGAAGTGACAACAACAAATCTTTGAATCTCTGAATCTATGAGAAAACAACAGTAATCTGATTATGAGAAATCAGATTAACACATTGGGATTTCTCCTCAATACTCATAGTCTTTGGGCATCTACACCCATTAACCTGATTTATTTCGATCTTTAACATTTGTGCATGTTTAAAAACACTTAAATATAGAAAATGGAAGGGATGTAGTTAAGTGTGAAGACAATAATTGGAAGTTTCAGTCACTCTAGTTCAGTGTCATTAAAGATTTCTCTTTAATACATTTAATAATTCTACATAATTCCACATTAATATAATCCAAAAAGTTCACAGTCTAACAAATGTCTCTGGAAGTCCTGAGCTGGCCCCATCAGCATCAGAATCTCCCATAATCCCTCTGTTCATGGACAGACGATACCATCTGATTTGGATCTGAGCGGATGCCTTATATCAGGGCTGTCAAACTCATTTTAGTTCAGGGGCCACATTCAGCCCAATATCATCTCAAGTGGGTTGGACCAGTAACATAACAATGGTGAAAAAAGTAAAATGATATTATGAAAATGTTCATAAATACAAAGTTTCCTTAAAAGTCTGAATAACATGTATAACCTGAAATGTCTTCGGACAAGTATGTGCAACTGTAACAATATTATGCCTCAGTTTATATTTTACACATGTGCATTACAACTTACAATACCATTACAAATACAGAAAATTATTAGTAACAGGCAGAATACTGATAAAATTACACTTACTTCAGGTAGGTTTCAGGCTGTTCATATTTGTCAATGTTATTCACATTATATTGTAAAAGGATAGTATGTAAATGTAAACATTTTCATGTCATTTTACTTTTTTACTGTAAGATAAAGATAACATTTGCGGTTTTCATTATATATAGATTATTATGATAGTATTTTACTGGTCTGACCCACCTGAGATCCAGTCGGTCTGTATGTGGATCCTGAATTAAAATGATTTTGGCACCATTGGTTGTTAATATTTGAAGTGTAATTTTTGCATTTCACAAATGTATCCTACAGGCCAAATTGCATCCTTTGGTGGGCCGGTTTTGGCCCACGGGCTGCATGTTTGACACCTGTGCCTTACCCGGCCAACTCAGTCGATCAGTGACAGTTCCAGTTGCTGGAGACACATGATGGTGGACTGACTGACGTTCGGCCTTCTGGATCCAGCTCTTGAGACCAAAGCAGACCAATGACCATGTTCTTCTTTGCTTACATCAGTGTTGGCCATGTTCATGACAGTGATGCGACCTTCATTTTGTGTTCTTTTCAACACCAGACATGCTCAAGTACAGCCAAAGGACTGTCAGCGCAGATGATCAGTTAGAGATTCAGGGTCAGATGTCAGACTGAATTTTGCATTTAAAACAAAACCACAGAAGTGGAGTGTTTTTATTCCAAGCCAATAGGCTCGATCCCTGATTTGAGTACATTTAATCAAGAACCATTTTTACCTGCAGGAGATACAAGATGCACTTTAAAATTGTATCAGTACATTTGAAGTGACCCTAAGAGCGAACAAGAATATTACCCACGTCTCTTGGTAATCTACCTCATGCTGCAGACTTCATTATAGGTATTTTCAGACTGGTGGGGGGGCTAAATATGTGGTTGAGGGCTGTAATCACTGATAACTGTAAGGATTTCCATATACATGACCTTGATGCTGTACGTTATTGCTCAATATAGATGCATAGAAAAGTGACTTGTGTTGAAAAATAATGTCAGGTCATCTACATTTATTTATTTGGTCTTCTGATTTAGACCAAAAAGAGAGAAGTGCACAAATTCCAATGCTTTTCTCTACTGATTTCAACTCCTGCACCTTTAACTGATAAACACCAAAGGGTTGAAAGTGTGGTGACCAAAAATCTAATGAAAAATGACAATTTTGAAGTCACAGGTTAACCTTATTGAGGTTTGATTTCTCCATAGGGAACATATTGAACAACAGGAGAAATTTAACAGTATTAAAAATTCCACTTCAAGAGTATTATATAACAAGCTGCAAAGGTAAATTGTACTAAATGAAGAAAAAACAACTTTTACTGCTGAAATAGTTGATAAATTGAATAAACAGAACTGTCTGTCAAAATGTTAACCATCAATAACTGTCCTTTGCTTGTGGTCACTCATCTTTCACACTCAGAGCACCTTCAGTCAGGCTGGATGCTGCAATTTCTTTGTCAAATCATTTGTGTGTCTGTGTGTCTTTCCACCTGAGTAATAAAAGGAAGAGAGACACTTTTACTGTCACACACAGAGATGCCTTTTCTGCTCCACTTAACATACGGATCTTAGGCTACACAATTTGACAATGGAGGTCGGAGCCCACAGTGTACATCTCTCTTGGTGCTCACACACACTCGGTCTTCCGCTCTGTCATCAGTAATCACACTCACTCCCAAACACAGGCACATTTACATTGGCTCAAAAATATACAAAGTGCTCAAACTGTGCACATGCATAGATATACACATGCTTGCATCACACACTGTGCTGTATGAATTCTGGAACGGAGGCACGGTTGGATGGCAGCCAGCGTATTGCTGTGGAAACCCAGCGAGTGATAGCGACACATTTACATATTTATTATTTCATTTCAGCTTCAAAATTCCTACTTTCCACTAACCTGCTAATGTTCACACACAGACACATGCAGAAAGTGACAGAAAACTCTGATCTTGAAAAGCATGCACATCCTGTTTTCTTTTTTTTTCCTTTTTTTTTTTTTTTTTTGGAAAAGGATTAGATGGAAAATGGGGAAAAGGCAAACGACAAACAGAAAGTAGGCCAAATATTGGCTCAGTTTGAGCCATAACATAAAGGATTTTGTTGGTGATGACAGGACACATGGAGGGAAATGAGAAGGAAATGGTATTTGCAGAGTTAGCTTTAGCTATTACCTTATCTAACATTCTCACAACATCAAAGCAAGCGCTCAGCAAAACATGTTATTTTGGATTAGTTAAATGCATGTCTGTAATTTCTGCCGATAGGGTCTCGCAATCAAAATGGTAATAAAAGACATGTGACACATGTTGACTTTGTGCATAAGTGTGAGATCAAAGGTGTGCCACTGACAGGCAAAAACTTGGAATAAATATATTACATTCAATTAAAGATAATAAAGAAATGTATTCATTTGACCAGAGGTTGAAAGATTTGACATATTTTTTTTTTAGATGGTTCTGCTAAGGTCTAAGGTTGGCCTGTGAACTCAGACTATACAACACTTGCATCATTTTTTTTTTTTTTTATATACTGTGTTTCTTGACATGAGTTAAAGAATAAGGTAATTTCCCCTTGGGTTCAGTAAAGCTCATCTAATACCTTGTCTACACTAGTACAGATGGTTCCAAGACAATCATTTTTCTATAGGTTTAGGGCCTTTGGTTGGTTTGAAAATGATTCCAACACTTGTCTAACGTTGGTTTTAGTGATGAAAAATCAAATTCAGGTCACTTAGGTATATAGGTTAGTGAATAATCTGCAGCAGATCAAGCTCAGGATGGACAAATGTACCAGAATGTACCATGGTGAAATCTACATAACATAAAGAATACACTTCAACAACCTTATAAAGTTAAGTTCCGAATGTAGCATGTTGTTGCTGCTCAACTTAAACATAAGTATCTCCAGATTTCAGTGATGAGCAGGAGAAGAATGACAGGGATATTGAGCTACTGTGGTGAAGAACGTTGAGCCAAGCTATTGATATACTGGTCCATCTAAGACCAAGGATTTGGGTAGTATCTGAAAAAAAAAAATTAAAAAATCAAGATTGTGGACATAAACAGTGGGAATAAGCTTTTTCCAATGGGTGTCTGGGTTCACCTTCAGTGATAAAGTGAGGAACTCACCTCAGTGTGTCATTCAGTGTGTGTGCGTGTGCGTGCGCGTGTGTGCGTGTGCATGTGCGTGTGTGTGTGTGTGGGGGGTTTCACTGGAGAGATTATTGGTGTTTCTCAATCAAGGTTCCTTCCACTTCCTTCCAAGTCATTTCCTATAGATTACACAAGAGTCCTCCGTACAGATCAATACAATCATGACCACAATAATCTAGCACGAGAGCAGAAAAGGCCCCACCCCTCAGATCTGTGGTTCAGAAACACACAGACACACATGACAGTAGTACTTAGAAATATAATGATTTATTTACAGGGGCAAACCTAAAGGCGAAACAGTATTTGTCCTTTAGTCGTATTACTTTCCCTTTATGCTTTGATGTCTTCTATGCTTGCTTTTCTCATTATTTCTACTTTTTATTTCATTTTCTTCTGGATGATCCTTTTATTTGTTTATGGGCAAACCAAACTGTATTTGTGTTTGAAATGCTCTATGTAATGTAAATGAACCTACCTATTTTTTGTGTAGTAAGTACAGCTAATCATATTGTATTGTAACCACTCTTCTCTGGGTGATTATTGGACGGCTCTGACTTGGTGACTTTAAGCGCACCACCATGGTTGAAACCCACATTTCATTACAATATTTATATGCAATTTGCACTGAAGTGACTGGCTCTTTATTTTTCTTTATTAAGGTTTTATTTGCATTTGGGGTGTTTTTTATTTAGTACCATTTATGGACTACTTGTAAGGAAGTGTGGGACTTAACCACCACCGAAAAATTATCCCAAGGATTGACTCAGTTCTCAGACATTGGAACAGTCTACCAATGAAATCTGATGACGCAGTTGTACATAAATAAATTATTGCAAGATCCTTTAACATTAAGAAGCACCCTATATGCAGTAGTGAAATGTAACAAAGTGTTTGTATTTTGTTACTGTTCTTAAGTGCCTTTTTATGTATCTGTACCTTACTTAAATTAAAAAAAAGCATACTTTTGATTTTACTCCATTACATTTTGCAGCTCTTCTGTGTACTTTCTACTCCATTACATTTCTACCATTTGTTCTGTTACTCGTTACATTTTATGAGCACAATTTGCACAATTTTCCCAAAATTTTGCATGTAACAGTTAGCATAATGACTGTGTTGTGGTGTTGTTTGCCATTTTGTCAGGTGGCTCTGTTAGCTCCAATGATAGCAGAACATATGTTTGGTAGCTGAATCTTCTTTTCAGTTTGTGTGGAAAATGCAGATGTTAAACCAGTACTGTGAAGTCAGTCGTGTTAAAGCTATACCATACAATGTGGCATTTTTGCACTTTTCTTTTGTAATTTTAAAACGCTCCTAATAAGCATGTGTCAAACTAAAATGTAAAAGAAATCCACCCAGTTTTGAAACTCAAAAACATTTAATTCTCATATATTTCTGATAAATGTCTGTCCAATCATTTTATTTGGTCCGAATAAAATAATTGGCCGAGCCTGGCTGAGCCTCCTGTCAGTCATCTGTTACCGCCTTCCAGCATCAGATACTGGGGCCTCTGAATCAGACATTTCACTCGCTGCTCCTCCTGTCACTGACAGCAGTCTCCCATCTAGGGATGTGAATGGATAGGACTCAAATTGACATTATTGAAGGAAAAAAAAGGATTTATTAACAGAAACAACAACAGATTGGTCAAAATGTGGCCAGACTATACCTGCTTATATGATGTCAGCTCATCGGACTTCAAGAACAGGGATAAGCGCCATCTCCTTGAATGCCAGCTCACGCTTTATCCCTGTTCTTGAAGTCTGACGAGCTGACATCATGTAAACAGGTATAGTCTGGCCACATTTCAACCAATCTATCTTCCAAAATATATTCACTGACTACTTCGCTGGGAGCTGCCACCTTGAAATCACGTGAGCGGAGGACTCTTTTTAATTGGTCACCTGCAGTTTTGCCCTCAGCACACAGCTCAACGAACGCGCCCATGGTGAGTTTTTCACCTCGCGAGGGCAAAAAATATCAAACGTGTTTGATTTTCACCTCAAGGCCTCGTGAGGCAGAAAACTCACCGAAAATTAGGCGCACACAGCGAGCTCTCTGCT
>JAPQRP010000005.1:45886600-45906652 GCA_037367295.1 Apogon hyalosoma
AAAAAAAAAAAAAACAATGATTAGAAATTGTTTAGGATTTTTATTTTAGAGCCCAGTTTTGTCTTTCTTTTGAAAGAAACAAGTTGCTTCAGCATTTACTTTATATCTGTGCTGGACTAATGTGATGTGATACGTATGCATTCATCCTGTCAGCTTACCTGTCCCACACACTGTTTACTATGGAGTTTATATACTTTAAAGTCCTCACTCATCCCTGTTTGTTGAACAATTGTGTGTGAACAAGCACAACATTCAACAGTCAATCACTGTCATGTTCTCATCTATAAATGATAAATTCCAGTTAGTTTTCTATACTTCATCTGTCAAAAACATATGAGTAGTTACAGTCTTCAATCCCAGGATTTATAATGATCCTATACCTAAATCAATTTAATCTGGTTAGAAAAGGACAGCTGTAAATGCTACTCTCTCTGCTTGGAATCAGTGATTAAAAAAAACCCTAAAACTTAAGGACCTAGTCTCATTGAACAGTTTAAAGGGATTTTAAAGTATGTGGAGTTTTGCCTCGTTTATTTAATATTTACACAACTTCTTTGCATTTGTCATTTTATCCTCTTTAGCCTGTTTTAAAATGGATTTGTAATCTCAATTAAGCTTTCCTGGTAAATAAAGGTTAAATAAATAAAAATAGATTAAAACTAAATACATGTTTGAATACAAACTGATAAGAATCATTATTTTGTTTATCTTCAGTCAGTGAGTCGATGGTATACAAACAGCTGACTGACAGCTGTAACGACCACTCACTGTCAAGACTCCATCAAATGCACAGGACACAATAGTTGGCAGGTAAACACCACATCCCTATTCCACAGACTCCGGCTGCAGACTAAAGCCCTATTTACCCCTATCAACCCCTATTTAATTTCACTTTTACAATAGTAGTAAGGTGCAGTGTTGCATCCTCTGTCTCTGAAGTCAATATGAACTTTAGGTTAAACACAGACCTAAGATTAGCAATAAGACGAGCTTGCAAATACTTGCAAAATCCAGCTGTGGAAACATTCTTAAAACATCCACCTTCAGACCAATGCAAGGAGATATGAAAGTGTGTTTTTCCCCACAGCAACAACTTCCAGTACTCTTGTTGTAACTACCAGCTTTTCAAGTGTCTTTGTAGCTGCATATAATTATATAATTATATAAAAAAGTGAGAGGGCTGACAATTTCTCACATCTGTTCCCACAGCAGTCTTGTTATTTAGAGGAGTTGGTGTCATCTCTGATGAGCAGAGAAAACACAAACTGTCAACACAAGACAAATAATAAACCTTATCTGTGTCTGCAGAATTTTACTGAAAGAACAGCTGATAATAGCAGTGCACTTCATGGAAACAGGTGAGCAACAGCACTGAATACTGAGATATAAGCACATGTTATGGAAAGCAGCCACTGGTGATGCAACAGTCTCACATACAGGCGATGCTAGCTTTGGTCTAAAGGTCTAAACTGGGCTCGACCCTTTATAGGGCACTCACTGAAATACTCTAAAATTCAAAATTTCAACCTTAGTGTGTTAGTCTCCCTCCTCTTGCCATAAAACAGCAGCACTTGCTAAAAAGTAAACCCATACAATATAACAATTGGTATAAGGTCATAAACTGACAAAAATCACTCATATTCACTATTTACAACTCTAAAATGTCTATAAAATCTCTCTGAGTCACTGTATAGTGTTATAAAAACCAACATGCTTGTTGACCTCACTGAGAGCACTGGATTGGCCCCATATTTAATGTCTGCGGAAATGACCAAAAATAGTCACTCACCCGATGAAGGGTTAAGACACTAACTTTGAACCAAATTCATGTTGTGCTTGGATATATTAGTGACAAGTTAGATAAAAACAACCACAAAATATAAAACTACACACAGTTATGGCTTATGTCTGTTCACTAGAGGGGATGGTTTTGATCTCATGAATAACACACTCTTTCTTGTTATATTGTATTTTATTGTAAATTACTTTATGCTGTGTAGCACTGTGATTGTGTATGTATTTTATTCAGTTTTTATCTTTCGTTTTATATACTTTAAAAGCCCACTTGGGGACTGGCATTACAGATCAGCTTATGCCATAAATGCTTTGGTTTGTGCTACCATGCTATGTTACATATTTTAAATTAAATAAATTGACACTAAATCCATATCATAATACTGGAAGGTCTCAGAGCATCTGTGTGTGTATCTGCTTGGTTCTAAGAAATGGAGACATTTTTTAACTGGCCAATTTGGTACCTACAGTTCAGGAATATTCCCATCTCCACATTAAATATCTTGGCAAGTTGATAGGACCAATATTTTGGGAGATATTAGTAATTTTGGAAAACAATAGCTTTACAATCACAGCTATGCTCATGACGTTTGATGGGAAGCACAGTACCATGCTGGATGACGGGAAATTAAGTTAAAAACAGGAACGACGCATTTACTGGCTTCAGTCCATGACGGTTGACAGGAAGCGTAGTCCCACTCTGCATGATGGGAAATGAAGTTCTCCCCAGCATAAAAACTACCACATCTAGAACCCATGGTTTCCCACGGGTCAGCACACTAGTTGATAAATAAATCTGCATGCAATGAATGGTTAAGTGACTGATTACCAGAAAAATGCTAAGGTTCTTTTGAAAGTCCTCTGCAGTTCTGAGATCAGTAAATTTGGAACAAAGCAGCATAAAGGTGCTGCTGCAGCAGTCATGCACAATCGATGCGGAACTGATGGATAATGATACCTCAACAATGTTTACCAGTGTAAAGTCATACTAGAAGGTATGCCAGGGACTATGTGGAACACTTTGCATTTTTACAGGTGTTCATTTTTGCATTTAGTGGGGATTTATTGTGGGGTATCCAATCATGAAATAGCCTTGGCAGTTCAGCTGCTATACCCATCTGCTCCACTGGGCCCCCTTTCACACACACACACATACACGCACACACACACACATATATTCAATAAATACGTTTTACATGAATTCACTTTATTGCTCTCAATGTCATAGTCATGTACTGAGCACACATTAGTCACCAGTCTCACAGGTTATATCTTTCATCATGCATTGCACACTGAAACTACAGAAAAAGAAAAGACAATCTGTGACCAGGAACTTTTTACTTGCATGGAAAATGTGTGTGTATTCATATGCACATGTCAGCAAGTTCATGTGTGAGTTCCACAGTGTGAGAAGAGCAGCCAGGTGAAGAGTCGACACAGCAGATCAGAGGCTGATCAAGCAATCGCTCTCTCTCTCTCTCATACACACACACGCACACCTACACACACAAACAACATTTTCCATTCAGTACACACTGGTGAACGTACGCTTGCACTTACAAACTTTTACTGCACTTCAAATCAAATCATCTAAATGTCAACCCCAAGGCCTCTTTTACACACATTCATAAGCACATCCACTGTGAATACACACAAGCCATCGTTTTTGTGTACAAACAAAAGCATTAAACCTTCACTAGAATTGAAGGGATTTGGCTCTGAAAGGTACCAACATTATACATTACACTGTGACTTAAACCATAAAGAACCAAACACCCACTGGAAACCAAAATCATTTGCTGATATAAAAAGTTAAATAACTGCTGATCCACTAATCCTAACAATACATGTAAGTAATTGGTGTAAAATGCAGTTTGTCATCTTTTCATGGTCATCAGATATGACCCGTTTGGATGTTCCGAGGCTCCGTAGAAAACGTGGAAACACCGTCATCTCTACAACATTAATTCATCAGTAAAACCCTTGGAGTTTTTTCAGTTTTTTATCACGGTTTTTGATTGTTTACGTCTGAATAATGAAATGTTAAATGTTATGTGTGAATGAGAACTCACTGCAGGACAAATCTACCTACGGGTACAAATAAAGTAACCTGAACCTGAGTCTGGTAAATGACAGTGGACGGAGACACTAGGTTTATTTTCAGTTACTGATAGAGTTTACTGAAAAAGTCACTTTTTCTTCAGTTTTCTCTATTACTGATATAATAATCCTTAGCTTTTCTCTAAGCATTCATGAACATTTACCTGATCAGTAAATTAAATGTAGAAAAATACCTGATTTTCACAGAAAAAAACACAAAATACAAAAGATAATATTACAACAAATGGCGATAAATCACTTATGGACAGTTAAAAATAGAGAAAAATTCATTTAGGAACTGGGGATAAGGGTCCTTATGGGTTAAATTTAACACGAGTGTCGTGTTTTATTTCTCATCCTCTTGTTTGTTATTGGCGTGAGTGTATGACCTCCGTCCAGCCACACATCCATACATTTCCATTCTTTTCGTCTTCTCTTTGTACACCGTCTCCAGCTCTTGGTTTATCTATCTCCCCTCATCCTTTCTCTTTTCTCACTCCAATCCGTCCTCTTCCCCTTTCTCCTGTCTCCCTCTTTACCCTGTGTTAGTATCACCATATGTATTGATCCATTCTGCCTCCTCTTTCTCTTACCCTCTCCTGATCCAATCCCAGAACTGCCAGCCTGATGATAGCTTAGTTTACAACCTGATTGGAGGGCAGTAAGGAGACACACTGTGTTAGTGTGTGTCTGAGCACTGACGTGATGTGTATCAGGACGTAATGAGGGAAGCCTGTTTTTTTTTTAATGACAGCTAAAGGCAATTACATCTGATTCTGCCAAGCAATAAGACAAAGCCAGATGCAACACACACACACGTACGCACACGCACACACACACGCACGTACGCGCACACACACACACACACACACACATATTGGTAATTCTACTTGTGTAATGAATCATTATTTTCCTTTTCTCCTTTTATTATTCTTAACTTAGCTCTCCTGACTCAATAACTGTCTCTGTTATAATTGATATTTCTTTTTTTTTTCCTTTCGTCTCTCTAGAGAAGGCTCTGTCTCCATTTTCATCACCAAAGCCGAACATTTAAAAATTTCCTGCTCTTTACTGTATCTGCATATGTCTCTCTAACAACTCAATTTCCTTTGCAGTCTAATTACACTTTACACAACTTGCTGATAGCCATTGTTGAAATTACATGATGAGGAATAACATGAGCATGACCATAGATAAGATGCACTGAGCTATGACCAGTGAAAGTGATGTTATGGATGAATGGAAAAGTGAGTGATAACAAATGATTAAACTATTATTAAATATAAGTGTGGAGTAAAGAACATGTGTGCTTATGTTCTCATTTGACACATCTGAAGTGTAACTGCAGGAAAAAATATCAAGTCTGTAATTAGATATGTATCCATTATCATATTTTTACAAAAATGTTTTAAAGAAGCCTATAGACCAGGATAATAGTAACTTATTAGTTAATATTTAAAGGGGCCATATTTTGCTAAACCCACTTTTATTAGTCTTTGGTTCATTTATTTGTGCATTTGGGGACCCTAATAGTTCAAAAAGTTTGAATTTGAACCCTCCAGGTGCTGCAAAGCTATCTTTATACTAATTTTGGCAAATAATCAAGTGGATTTCTAAAAACCGTTTTAATTCCTGCTTAATTTGTTGTGTCTATAGCTAGTTACATCACAACATTTGCACATATAAGGTCAAGACTTCTGACGAACATTTCTTCAAGTACGACATATAACTGTTTATCAGCAGCAGCGGTTGTAGTCCATATTGAAAATATGTCCAAACTTCGAGCTGATTACATAAAATGTTCAGTTGGACAGAGCAGCACAGCCAACAACCTGAAGGGGGCGGGGCATGAAGTGGCTCATATGCATTTAAAGGGCCAGTGCTCAAAACAACCTTTCTCATGTCATTACTCAGAAAAGGGGGTTGAAGATGGACCTGTGGAGTTGAATGAATGAAGAATTCAGACCTTGCCTCAATGTGATTTCATCATACGTACTGATGCATGCTCGGACGATACGCACAGTGCGTGCACACATTGGGAGACCGCAAGATCGAAACTGAGAGGTGTTTCTCCACCTTAAAGAGAATCAAGACGTTTCTGAGAAATACAATGGGACAGGAACGTCTGAATGCATTGGCCATGCTTTCCATAAAATAAAGATGAACATATAAAGACAAAAATAAGAAATTTGGTATTTATATAAATAAGTAATTTAAATTAAAATGGCTGCACATGTACATGGTGTGATACGTATTAGTAAAATGTGATGAAATTAAACATTCAAATTGCCTTAGAGATAGATGGTAAACAATGATAAGACAATACTTAAAAATGATTAAGCGAGTCAAATACTGGGCAAAGTGATTCAGGTTTCTTCTTCTTCAGGCCTTGTGGCTGTTCTAAATTAAATTTCCTCTCACATCACTAGTCACAGCTTTAATTCCTTCATTTAAATTACTAATTTCAGCATTTCAGCTCACACACATACACAAGCACAGACACAGAAAAACTAACAAATCCACAAACGTTCCCTCATTTCCTGCCTCTTTCAACCCTTCAAACAGACACACTGAAACATGGATTTATCCTGTGTGTAGAAGCCAAACATCACAACCGTCTCCTGTGCACATCCATGTGTTTGTAGAGTGTACTAAGTGCCTTGGACCTCACCTGGGGAGATACTTCTGACTTTAAGCCTAATCCCAAAGCCTTTAGCTGTAGGACACACTCTCTAGTGGTACCATCCAGCTGCTCCAGGTGATGCTTCTCCTGTGTCATATCCAATGTTTTTAGCTGCCGTTTTCTCCTTAAAGCCTCAAAGCTCCATCCAGGCAGCACCACCAGTTGGTGTTACAGTCAACAGTTGTGTCTTCAAAGTCCTCAGATGTGTGGTTTTCCTCCTTCAGCTGGCTTTGGACATCTTGCCTCTGCACTTGTGCAAACCACTGGCATTATGTAAATAGGCAGGCGGCATCCACAACAGCAGCCAGTCCTGAGGCGTGCTGATGGCGTGTCCGAGACGCCACAGCTGGTGCCGGGTGATTGGCCCCTGCAGTCACTGGACATCAACCACTTCTTAGGAGACATTTTGCAGATCTATTTTTTATGTTTGAGAGAAAAAAAGAAACCAAATGTGAGCATCTGTGCAGAATGAACAGATACTTTTTTGTTATGTAGGTTAATAGTCACGGCCTCAAATAATCAAATTAATATGGTTATTAAAGCCAGTGATGGAAAATGTGATCAAAACCACTACTATGCAAGGAGTAATACATCAATATACTCAGTCTCAGTTGGAAAAACGACTACACAATTACATATATAGTGTGCACTTCTAACAACAGTTTGACATAAAGATCCAGTGCTACTTTTGGGGCACTTCCCAGATGAGTTTTTCTCTCTATTTAACCTTTCTCAATTGATTTGTCACCATTTATTATAATATTATCCTCTCTATTATGCATTTTTCACTGTACATCATGTATTGTGTAATGTATTTTCCTATATTAAATTAATGTCCTATATTTGATTTAAATATTTGAAAATTCAGAGTTATTTCAAAGGTTACTATATCAAAAGAGAAAAAACTGAAGAAAAAGTGACTTTTTCCAGCAAGGATATCAATGATTGATAAATGACAGAAAATGTAGATATTTGTTTTTATGGTCAAACACCATGGGTTTTACTGGTGAATCAATGTTGTAGAAGATGGGGCCTCTGAACGTCCAAACGGATCATATCTGATCACCACAAAAAGATGACAAACTGTATTTTACACCAATTATTTACATGTATCGATAGAATGAATGGATCAACAGGTATTAAACATTTTAGATTAGTAGATGGTTTTGGTTAACGGTGGAGGTTTGGGTCTGTATGGGTTAAAGGCAAAAATAATATTGCATTATTGGTTTTGTTTGGTGGTTAACAAAGTTAAGCAATAAAGTATGTGCCTGTTTGTTTACTCAGTTCATTTAAATTATTTTCTAATAGTAAATAAAAAAAGGCTTTTTACTTTAACTTCTATGCAAACTTGCTTCATGCGAGGTGGAAATTATGTGCTAATCTTTGTCGACGATATGTCATGTGATGGAGAAACTATAGTTGTGAATGGAGCTTCTCTCCTTTACAAACATTTGGGGCCCTTTGTCACTTTTTGCCAAGGCCTATTTGTATGGAACTAGTATAAATTGTGAACCTCCAGGGGTTTGTGCATTTGGATGGAACAGGGGAAATCTGTTTTTTATTCAGTTTTATTAACATTATTCCCTATTTCTGATGTACAGGGCAGGTTCACCACTTACAGATAACTGTTGAATAAAAAAATATGTTACTGTAACTGCCATGCATGTAATTTATCTCACTGACTTTTGAGGCTTTTTTTTTTCTTTTTAAGGAATAAAATTCTCTTTCAGTGAATATCTATGCTATATTGAAACATGAGCCTACTGGATATCCTCTAAAACACTTTCATATATCATCACCGGTGTCACCTCAATAATCCTTGATGCTGAGTAAATGCAGAGGAAACAGAAAAAATGTTGCCGATTGCTCAAAATCACAAAGATGTTGATTCACATAAAATAAATATTATCACAGGACACACGGGTTTCCTGAAATGTGGTAGGTCATTTGTTGTGGAATTTTCACTTTTCAGATTACAGACGAGGCAGATTCACACTACATTAAATTCACTAACAACCTCTGCAGTTATTCTAAATTCTTAAAGGGAATACTAGTCTTATATGAACAGGACTTTTGTTTTCATTTCTTTGGACTTGTGGAAATGACCCACAGTTCACAATCTAAAGGTGTAAGAGGTAAGGATTGAGCCTGAGTTCAACATTTAGGTACTTGACTACTTTTGCAGTAATTGTCAGTGTGATCACACATTTACACTGATTTAGAAAAATTAAGTGTAAATGAATACAATTAGAAATGTTGGGTATGTTGCATATTATTGTTGCATGTTATAATTAGGGCTACTGAAGCCACAAAGTAGGATCCTAAGTTTCCAGTTTAAAGTTATGTATTACTAAATTGTATTAAATAAGCCAATGCTGTTAGTGATTTTGTGAAAAATTTTGACAATAGCTTATGAGACATTTACTTTATGATGAGAAATATTTCAGCAAGTTAACGGAAGGTGCCTTTAAAATATTATTCCAAAATAGATATTTTAAGTCAAACCAGCGGCAGATGCTCACTTTGCTTTCATTGGGATGCTTCTGTCTCAAGTCCCACAGAAAGTTTGGCAGGCTCTGATTTGTTCAGGATCAGGGTGGCATAATAAGCAGCCCATCCTTCAGACGCCAAACAAAGGTTCAAGCCCTTATTGGAAAATATCCACCCTGAAGTGTCCTTCCCTGCTATATATCTGTCTGTGCTGGATGAGTTTTTACGTTTTTCCAGTCACTCTTTGCACTGTAACCTTTTTTCTCCAGCTTTGGCTCCTCTGCTGTGGTGCTGCAGATAAAATGTGTCAGTCGTCATCTGTTTGTTGTAAATCATACATACACGAGACGCCGCCTTTTACCTCTGACTCAACCGGCCTCTCTTTTCTGACCCCTGGCTTTTCGCCATGTTTCTCTGGCCTTCACACCTGCTGCTCATCCAGACCTCCTGACCTGCTGCCTGCCTCCTCAGCAGCTCCTCCTAATTAGTATTTGAGAACATGTATAGGCTCTTGTCACTGATTCTTGAACCATCGACCAGCAGCATATTGATTCTGACCAATACTTCTATGTAGTGAGTAACGGGTGACAAGGTTGAAGATGTGCAAGATAGAAAAGAAACTCTAGATCTGCCAAAATTCTGTCTTAATGAGGTCAAGAGTTCAAGCAGTCATGTTATATTACTTCCCCCTTGGAGCAACACTAACTGTGTTTGCATGCATACTAATATACTAACATTCAGGTTTTTCCAATCTGAATAAGCTGTTTACATGGCAGATTTAAATAAATAAATAAATAAATTATACCTCTAATATTCCTGTTCACATTCAGCTGTGCTTATAACATAAGTTTTTCACTGGTGGCAGACGTTTCACTTTTGTTCCCTCAACATCCTCTGGAAAAAGGTTGACTTTTCGATGAGTTTAAGGTTAAAGGTTAACTTGCTTTACCATTCCTGTAGAGAAATTTGGTTTCTATATTTTACCCATCCTAAAAGAGGCTAAGTCCTGCCCTTGGGAAAGAAAAAAAAAAAGTGAACAGCAATCAATGAGAGAAGCAAAATTTTGATCCCCTTTGAATGATTGCGTTACCAATTTGCCAATTTGGTCTATAATTTCACAAGTAAAGAAAGCTGACTTGTTGTCACCTCCATGTGTTTATGGTCTCATACATCATCCTAAACAATTAATTTTCCTCAAATGCTTCAAATCAGATCCCTCCCCAGTAACCACAGGTGTGCCAAAGGGCTTTGTCCTGGGGCCCCTTCTATTTATAATCTACCTCCTCCCCCTAGGTTATATCCACAAATCTGACATTCACTTCCACTGCTTCACAAATGAAACTCATCTCTACCTCTCCGCTAAACCATGCTCCCTAGTCTTGCCCTCCTCCCTCACCTCCTGCCCTTTCTGAAATCAAATCCTGGTTTACCTCTAACTTCTCAAAAGTAAACAGCGACAAAACAGAAATTGTCCTCATCGGTACCAAATCCACTTTATCCAAAGCCGACTCTCAAAATCAACAGCTCCTCAGTTTCCCCCTCCCTCTAGGTTAAGAGTCTGGGTGTCATCCTTGATGGCTCACTATCCTTCAAATCCCCCATTAATAACATCACCCAGTCTGCATGCTTCCACCTACGCAACATTAACTATCTCCACCCCTCCCTCACCCCCAATACCACCCCTAATGTTGTCCACAGCCTTGTAAGCTCCTGCATAGCATAGTCTAACTCACTCTTATTTGCTTTACCCCAAAAGTACCTCCATAAGCTTCAACTGGTTCACAACTCTGTCACCCAGATCATCACTAAAAGCTCCTCCTCCTAACACCACTTCACCTCCATCCTCCATGAACTTCACTGGCTCCCAATAAAGAAAAGACTAGAATTCAAACTCCACTTTCGAAACCATCCACAACCCAGCTCCTCCATACCTGTCTGACCTCCTCCATATCACCGCTCCAACCTGTTCCCTCATGTCTTCCTCCTCCATCCACCTCACTGTGCCCTCTTCCTGCCTCAGCACCATGGGGAGCACAGCCTTCAGTTGCTCTGCTCCCCAACACTGGACCTCTCTGCCACCATCCATCCACGACAGTGACTCCATCTTCAAGTTGAGACTCAAGATCCACCAGTTGTAGATTGCCTACCCAACATAATAACTCATTATTTACAGTGAACTACATTTCTTGCACTTTTTCCTTTGTATTATACTTATTGTCTTTTTTTTTATCATTTGATGTACAGTGTCCTTGGGTTTCTTGAAAGGCACTTACAAATAAAGTATGTTATTATATTATGATTATGATTAATCCATCCATTTTCTGAGCCCGCTTTATCCTCATTAGGGTCACGGGGGTCGCTGGAGCCTATCCCATTATTATTATTATTATTATTATTATTATACATCTCCATAATCTGAGTCTGGACACGTCTCTACAGCAGCCAAACTTTAGGGATCTTCATCTCCTAACACTTTATTTTGCTCTTGAACACAAGGTAAAATGTGCCATGGCAGTGGCCATTTTGGTGTTGGTGACTTGTATCATATGCAAAAAGAGATGCGGTCTAATGTTTCTTTACTATCTTTGCCATAAATCATGATTTACCTGAAGTCTGGTCCCATGAGGCACAACCAGAAGGGCATGCTCCATCCATAAAGCACCTAGCATTAGCATTAGCATTGGCAATTATCATGCAGTCTTAACATTAGGAGCAATGACCGACTCCAGATCTTCATCTGTACATTTGTTAAGGACACTGACTACATACATACACCTATTTTAGATTACATTTGTTATTATTTCATGTCTATAAACCTGCTGATATCTTGTTGTAATGTTTGGCAGTACATGGGCTTGTCCCTCAAAACAGAAATGTGGACTTTTCTTTAGATTCATTCATATCTACCCAAGAGCATCTTTGGCTTTACTTCATCTGACCATAAACAGGGGTCATGACCCCTGTTTATGGTCAGATGTTGCACTCTGTAGTAAAATGTGCAAATTTGATTCATTTTCTGAAGTGCATGTCCAAAGAATCCACATAAAACTGAAATAATATTGGCTTTTTCTGATATCATGAATACACAGAACACCACTGGATGATGCTGTATCTTCTGTTTGTCTTTGAGCTTGTAATGGACGCATTTTGGACTCCTCTTCTGGATTCTACCTCCCAAACATCTGTCCCTGAAGCTTCAATTAAGGACTTTTCCAATCAAACCTGCTGGCCCTAATCCTCTTCATTGCATCCCATGACAGAAACAAAGGCTTATTCAGAAAACTGAAGGGGGATTTATTGTTTACACGATGCCTGTCAATTCAGAATATTGTCAAATTGAGTAAAAACAGTGGAACATTGGTGTGCATGTAAACATACTCATTTTGAGTTTAAGATAGAAAATCAAGATTACCTATCACACAGTGTGTTCCAGGGGTTGCCTATGCCCTTCATATGCACAGAATGGTTTTATATGTTCAGTAGTGTTATTTGACATTGGCGAATGACAGTGACCAATTCACTGCACTCCTGCATTGGCAGTTGCGTTGACATAAGTAACAATACCCAGACAACACTAGGGCTGCTGCAGCTTTTAAAACCACAGTCTGACAAGGCTGCGAGAAACTGTCTACAATAAATGTGAGGTTTTATCACAGTCATGGCTGCAGCTGCCCATGGTCGCCCATCTGGTAGCTCTAAGTTTTCCCAAATAAAGTCCTCAATCACATTATCTCTCCCTCCTGCACTCTTTATTTTTGAGCCCATGCTTGTTAAAATGGATTTTTAACTGAAGTACTGGACTTGCTGTTGACAGTGCAGAGGAGGACGAGATCATTTTCTTGTGTGTAGTTTAGGTGCCAGGAATCAGTTGATTCTTCATCCTTGTGGGTGCAGAAGCTCAAGAAGCTCTGTTCCAGATGGACAGACATAGTACTGAAGAACCAGACTCCACATGTGCATCTGGCCCTAATATGTTAATGTAACCTGGCTTAAAGGCTTCTGAGTGACTCTGTTTTTGAACTATTAACTTGACGTCCAGAAGTTTTTAATCTATCTGCATATTGCTTGGTTGCCATGATATGAGTGACATCAAACATGGCTACTTCCACACAAAAACTGTAGTATGACAGTGATGAAAATGACAAGCGATGGAGTGTGAGTTAAATAAAGAATGGTTTAGCCTGAGGTTGAAGTCCTCCAACTTCGACTACAATAAAATACTTCTCTTGTGTTTTTCTTTCCGGATTTCCTGAGTACAGCTCCTATTTTTACCATTTTTATAGTTCCATTTACTCTCATCCTCTAATTTGTTGCTGTACCACATTTTCCTGATCTCCCCGTGTCCATCTGTGTCTCTTCCTGTTTCCCTCTGTTTCCCACCCTCTCACTTTGCCACAAAAGTGTTTCATTCTCTCCGCCCCGCTGTTTTTGTTGTTGTCTGTTTATAGTCGTTTTTGTTGTTGTTGTTGGTCTCTTTCCGTTGGTCTCGCTCTGACACCTCAAGGCTCTCTTCGCTGTTGTATCTTGGGAGTGTTAAACAAAGTTAGATAACACGGAGAATCACATGCTCTGTGTTTTGAAAAAAGTCCAACAGATGGCTTCCAGGCCTCCATCAAAGCAGGAGAATGTAAAACAGTGAAACCTTTTATTTGGCACTTACAGGAAGATATGAAATTACATTCTTAAGTTACGCTCTCTTTCTTTGCATTCATTTCTTTATATTTATATTACGGTGAGGATTCTAATCAAATACATTTGTAGCTGGCACCTGAATGTCCCTCCTTGCTGACCGTAGTTCAGGGCGGGCATTGTTTCCACCGCCCTCTTCCACCTTTCCACAGTGTTTGTTGTGCTATATAAGCTGTTTTTGCCACACATTTGTCCTTCCCATGCTGCTAGTGGGTGTATATATTACAATGAAAATCATATAATTATCATGATATTGTGATTTTTTTGCCCCTCTAATACTCTTGTCCTGTTGCTTGCTCTCCTCACTTCAACTGATAAAGTGCGATGGGGTAACACAACGTAAATGCTTGAATTATTTATTCAGCTGTATTTGAAATTGCTTTAATCTGTCTTCTTTCATAGACAATGGTGTCTGTCATTTGTGTTTGTTTAGTTTGTTCCCCCATTTGTTTGTTTGGTTTTGTTTTTAGCTGTTTTATTGGTTTGTGTCACTTTGTGTATTGTTTGGGAGCTTAAATTTTAGTCAAAATTATTCAGGACACTATTGTGTGTTAAAGGTGATGTATGCGATATCCAAATATGACCCAAAATGACCAGAATTTAATAACAACCCAACAGTTTGTCCATCTATCCTTCAACGGGATTCAAACCTGGGTCATTTTCTATTTTATATTGTTTAATACACTTTATGCTCAACAACGTCCTAGTTCTATTTAGACAGCCAGGTCATTTCCCATGCTTGTATTTACCAGTAGCTATGCCATTTTTCACTTGGTCATTAAAGGATGTAGCAAAGAATGCAGTTGACAGTAACAAAAAAGGAGACGGGCTTCAAGCTACCTGTTCTGACTTACATCCATAATTATGAAGGTAAAATCTGGATCTATAATGTTAGTACTTAACAATTCTGTAGCTACCAGCCTATATTAGTATAGTGATACCGCTAACGTAATGTGACACCATTAATTTTTGTAATTTTGTTAACGTTACTGTCAATCTCAGTCGGAGGATTCTAGGACAGGGAAAAAATCTGCTAGGTCTGACCACTGTCGATCCACAGAGAATAGCCAAAAACAGGACTTTTTAAGTAGTAACAGGAACATTCTCACTCCACATAACTACGATTTTTTATTTATTTTTTGTTTCTGTCTTCTAAAGTATGACAATCCGTGCGCTGAATTATACGTACTCTAAGTTCAATACCAAGGCACAGAGCAATGTTCCGAGTAAAGGAAACAGTTCACTGAAAGATACAGACAATAGACACAGCTTTAAACCAAAAAGGTGAAACTGTTTTTTTATGAAAGTTTTCAGTCCAGCATCTTGAAAAGTAGCTTGAATAATTCATTTCCAATTCTTGTCAAATGCAGTAGTCGCTTACTTCCAGTGGTGAAGGGAGACCAGGTAATGGAAGTAGTTCAGCTAGCTCAGACTTTTGGTTTACAGTATTAATTTGAGGCTCCACGCATACAATGGTATTTAACTTGTGGTTCAAGGTCAGAGTGGTGGAGGCAGAAGTTTGTTATCAGGTGATTCTGGCATGTTTGAAGAGCACATAAGACATAACTTTCTTGTGAGAATGGTTTGTATGCAAGGTAAAGTATTAAAAATATTCCAGATATGCTCTTAAAGTGAAAAAGCAGTAAAACCCCCCCTCTCAAAAAACAGACTTTTTCAGGCTCTGATACGGTATTGCATTGTCTTGTCCTTGTACAGGGTTCCTGAGGGGTCTTAAAAAGTCTTAAAAGTCTTGGATTTACAAATCTGCATTTAATACCTTAAACAGTCTTAAAAAGGTATTACATTTGATGTGGTAGGTCTTAATTTTCATTGCCATAAACTTGTTGGCTGTATTGTGTATGTCTGGGAAAGCTGCAAAGAAAATAACACTAGTCTACTCAGTTCCACCCATTCCAACCCGACAATTTATATTGAAATTAGGTACCAATTATCACTAACTTTGCAGCCCCCAGTGAGAAATGACTCACGGCATTGGAGTGAATAAATAAATGTTCCTAAATTCTCTCAGTCACAAATTTTTGCCAGTATGACCATGAAATAGGCTGTGAAATGGGCATTAAATTTATTTGTAAGTAGTCTGAAAAAGGCCTTAACATATCTTAAATTTAACTTGTAGAAATCTGTAGGAACCCTGTTATATCATCTATCACCATTCACCTGAAATGTATCAACATATGCCCTCCGAGCCTTGATATAAAATGCGTCTCCTCCAGTCTAGACCATGAAAACCTCTAACAACCTCTTAAAGTCATCTCACATATTCGAGCATCCATCGATTTTATCTTCATGTTTCCATTCATCAGTCGCTTGTCCTTCACTTCTGGCATCCAGATTTCCCACCCCACCCCCACCCCTCATACTATCACATGACTGGATTTGCTTTAGCCGTATCTCCATCAGCTTGTTAAAACTGAATCATCTA
Organism: Apogon hyalosoma; assembly: GCA_037367295.1. Classification (NCBI taxonomy): domain Eukaryota; kingdom Metazoa; phylum Chordata; class Actinopteri; order Kurtiformes; family Apogonidae; genus Apogon; species Apogon hyalosoma. The sequence goes on from JAPQRP010000005.1 coordinate 45,902,803, forward strand.
ACAATAAAAACTTCCACCCAGCAAACCACATCTGTCTTAAATATGTTAGTCATCCTTGACTTTACAAGGCTAAAATATGGCCTGTATTACCATAAAAAAAATTGGCTCTGATCTGTGGGTGTATGTTTGTTACTCTGTGTCTCTTTGTTTATGCCCTTGTCAGTGTACTGTGTGTATCCGTTACTGATTTCTTCTGCTCTGATCTTATATTTTATTGCAAAAGGAACACGAAGCCTCGATGTTGCTGCTGCTGCTGTTCTGGGAGTGCAGATTTTGGCACGTGTATGTTTCCAGGTCACCGCAGTCATGTTAACCCTTTATGGGGCAAGTGACTATTTTTGGTCATTGTCTGGTTTTGTTTTTAGCCACATTACAAAACAGTGACAGCAACAGATACAGTGACGACCATGAGGCAATAATCTTAGACTTAGACAAACTTTATTGTCATTCATCTCAGGTCCAATGTGGTCTGCAGGATCTGCTAGGTCCACTTCTGCATGAACAGTGAGTGGAACTGCTTTGTTAGGTACCATGACGTAATGGTACTAATGTAAGGAATGGGATGATGTGTATGTTTCTTAACAGGTGTCTGGATCAGCACTAATGTTGGTCTAATGTTCTAAAATACATGTTCATTTCACATTACATATGTTTTTCTTTTATTTTTTGCAAATAATTTCTAGATTTTTTTTTTTTTTTTTTTTGCCACGTATGGGCAAGGAACCAAATATGGTACCTTTATTGACCTTTCTACGTTCCCACAAAAAAATGTTGAAAAATTTAACAAAAGTAGTGAAGTCTTGTTATGTCCTCCAATAACACACTAAGGTTGAAATTCTGGATTTCAGAGGATTTCTATGAGGGCCCTACAAAGGGTTAACAGGATCAAAGTCCAGCCTCACAACATACACATTAGTTAAAACAGATAAGTTTTGTGACAATAATTTTACCATCATCATTTTATCATCATCATCATCCAGCCAACTCGCGGGTCCATCTGTGTCTTATCACCTCTGTATTCCCTACAGTTCAGCCTCTCTTTCAACTTCCCTCCCTCCATCTGTCTCTCATTATCCAGCTACTTTTGTCACTCATATCCTTTCAACACCTCCCTTGTTCGCTTGAACTTCCACTGGTATTTTTCCTTGCTTTTTTCCCCTCCTTCTTCTGTGCTTCATTTGTATCCTTGTACTGCTCATCACCTCTACATCCTCCTCCTCATCACTCACTTCAATGCCACATTCTTTCCCTCCGCCTTATTGTCCGCCATTGATCACCTTCACCACTTTGCTCTTCGCTTGCTAAATACCCTGCTTTATCAACGTTTAACATCATCATCCCAGTCACCGACGTGTCTTCATTAATAATGTATTTAACCTTTTTGACATGGTCCTGTAATTTCTCTAATCATCAGCATTAGGCAGATTTTCAGAGCTGAAAATAGGCCCATTTACATGATCTATTATTTAACTTGTGCATGTGGGTTATGGATGAATTTAAATCACTTCATACACTGTATGAAGTATTTTTTTCCCAGCTTTTCCTGTACATGGAATTATTTACGCCATCATTAAAAAAAAATAAAAAAATCAGGATCCTTAAACAGAAAAAAAAAAAAATAAAAATTTAATTCATGTTTCTACCAGTTACTTGTGGATATAATTTCAGATTCACTACTCAGACACAGGAATAAAGATATACAATCAGATGCCAATAGTCAACAATAAGATACTGGGTTTTTTCAGACATTAAAAAAAGCACAACATATACCAACAAAAGCAAAGGCCCAAAGCAAATTAAGACCAAAAAAGAAATGTATAGTATTATACAAAACATATATTTATATTAGTGTTATTCACACATCTGAAAAGGAGTGTGCAGATAAACTCTTGTTTTATCCAACACCTTTATTACAACACCACACACAACCTATGAATGCAACATGTATATATTTCAATAAAATAATCATATATAACTCATAATCCAATACACATGCACTAAATGAAAACCCACAGGTTGGTGACTCATATGGACTTTGTTGGGCAAATATTCCAAGATTCTTTTCATGCTACTGTCAACTTGAAGTAGTTTGGCAGTTCATTCTCTTGGGCCATTTCTACCAAGTCTGAACTCACTGTAATAGGTTCACTGGTGTGAATTTGACAGTGAATGGTTGTTTTTCTGTATCTCAGTCCTGTGAACTGGTGACACATCCAGGTTGTACTGTACCTTTGCCCATTGGTAACCAGAATAGGCTATAGCACCCCAACCACCCTTATGAGGACTGAGCCAGTCAGAAAATGGACCAATCCAAATTTTGATTATTTGTGAAGCACCAAGGTATGGTAAAGACTTATATACACATAAAATATGTATGTATATGGCGGCTGTGGCACCTCCTTGGGGTTTGCTCCTCCCTGGTGGGGTGGGGGTCACTGCCACCGCAATGCCGTGGCGGTTTGGCCCTCCCTCACCAGTCAGGATGCAGCTCCATGTTGGCGGCGCCGGGTTGCTGGGGGCGATGGCCACCCCCTGGTGCAGGTGGCTCCCTGTGATAGCGCCTCCTCTCTTTTGCTTTATGGTCCCCCTGTGCTCAGCTTGTTTCTTTTCTTTATTTCTATTTATGTGTGTGTGCATGTGCATGTAGGTGTGCGTGTGTGGGGGTGGTGGTGGTGGGGTATACTGATTTTTTATGTAACGCACTTTGTGCTACATTTCACTGTATGAAAAGTGTTATATAAATAAAGATTGATTGATTGAAAAGTCTTAAGTCAAATAATACTGTAGATTTGTGCAGGTTTTAGACTTAATAGTCTTGAATCATCCTAGGAGCTATGTTGTCGGAGGCATCTAGCCCCAGGTAGGGTCTCCCAAGGCAAAAGAAGAGCAATTTGACCCATATGGATGTTAGAACAAGGAACCAAGTTTTCCTCGCATGGAGCAGGGTTATCAGGGCTCCACCCTGGAGCCAGGTCTGGGGAAGGGGCTCTGGCTGTCTGTGACTATGTACAAAACAGAAGTTTACAGTACCCAGCTTTGTGGAGTCTCTTGGTGGTGTACTGGTCTACTGGGGGACTTCGATACTCATGTGGGCAATGACAGTGAGCCTTGGAGGGGTGTGATTGGAAAGAACTGCCAGCTCGATCTGAACCCGAGCAGTGTTCTGTTACTCAAATTCTATGCTTGTCCATAACGAACACGTTGTTCAAACATAAGGGTGTTCATAAGCACATGGCACCAGGACACCCTAGGCCATGGGACAGTGACTGACTTTGTAGTCGTTTCTTCAGATCTGCAGCCATATGTCTCGGACACTCGGGTGAAGTGAGGTGCAGAGATGTCAACTGATCACCATCTGGTGATGAGTTGGGTCTGATAGTGTGTTAGCCTCCTTATATCCACACCCACACAGGACAATTACACTCCATTCACAGACATAATCACATTATCTGAAGAATGCAGTGACATATCTGCACCAAATTCATATTGTGGATGCATCTTGGGATGGAGCAGAAGCCTATTGAAAATAGGTGACCTTGACATACTTTTTCAAGGTCAAATGGTCTTATGCCTTGTGCAGTCACAATACCGGAGTACTTTCAAATATAAATATGTATGTAATGAGTTTTACACAAAAATAATCTAATCTAAATTATAGGGCAGTAACTTTCAACAGAATCTTACACTGTATTTGGCCGAGTGGGATTAAAAGTGTGCAGCATGTTATGTTTGTAATTTTATATTCACTCTATTCTTATTTCTGTAGCAATTATATTTTGTTAATATTGTTCCACTGACTGGAATAGCACTCCTAATTTCATTGTTCACACAATGAAAATAAAGGCTATTC
>JAPQRP010000005.1:45932929-45949362 GCA_037367295.1 Apogon hyalosoma
ATAGTTATCACAGGTGATAACTCGAGGCCACAACTAAGAAGGGGAACACACCATAAATAAAGTTTAACACAAAGATACTTTATTAAGTCAAATTAAGCCAAGTTAGGCCAAATTAGGAAAACACAAACTAAAGTATATTACAGAATGTAAGTGAGTCATCAGTAAAGTCAGTAGTGTAGGTGTGCATGGGTGAACATGTGTTGATGTGAGTGTTGAAAAGTGCAGAACACAACAAAACGTTAAAGCAGCATAATCGAACCAAAGGCTGATAAGTGAGGACCTGTGAGGGCAGCAAGCACAGGGAGTGAGTACTGCAGGCAGACTATTTAAGGACAGGTTTCTATTTCTACATTTATTCTTAAAATGTTTTCTCTCACAGTTTGTAAATTACATCTATGATTGTGTGCGATCAGGAAACTCCCCTTCAGTGTTAGACAGTGTTAGTGTATCCATCTGTTTTTGTGTGGTTACTTGCATGATGCTCTGTCAGGGGAATTCCCCGACATAATCCCCACTGTCAGATTAAAGGTCAATAGAGGTAAACCAAAGCGAGTCCGCTATTACACCATAAATGACATCAGATTTCAGAACAGTTTCTCGAAATCGGTGAGAAGTAAATTTACTTGTCACAATCAGGCTCCATCCAAACGAACACATTTTCATTTCAAAATGCTGTTTGTAATAGAAAGAGTATCTTTGTCCAGTGTCCACAGTAGTGTTTGACAAAATATTTTAGAATTTAGCTCCTGATCATTTATTCTACCGTGCCTAAAATGTATATTACATGACAAAGGGTGCTGCAGAGATAGTAATTCAGAATCCATGCTGAATTAACAGCTGGTATCAAAGCCTTTCCATGGCTGGTAGTCAGGGGTGACATCTTGATTTCTTCCGGGAACGAATCAGGAAAATGAATCATTGGTTATGACTGATAGGACTTATCAGGCAGCAAATCTAGGATGTCTGCATCATAGGTTGTAAATTTCAGAGATTTTATCCATTTCCGCTACAACGCAGAGAAAATGTTCTGTTTTAAGGAGTAATGTTGATACTATTGTTAACTTTAGACTGCATATAATCAACTGGCAGAGGAAGTGTGACGTCAACCAATGGTGTCTGAACTGACATTTTGAAACCAGTAGTTTGTCATTTGGATGTCATCATGTTGGATAATTTGGAGTTTGAAGTGACCATATTTGGACAAAAGAAGTGGAGCTACAGAGGTCTGAGGGGTTAGGTCAGCTAATGCTAAGCACTAGCTTACTGACTCAGTAAAACAGGAGGCTTCATCAACCACTAAGTAACAAAGTCATTTTACAGTCTTGTTAGTGAGACATATTAACCTCAGATTAATCAGATGAGAACAGAATGAGTCATTGAAAATAATTATTGACTATTTATTTTTATACAGAGGTTCAGTGTAAGTCTATCGGAGTCTGGGCTTTTTGGTACCACCCCCGGTGGCCATAAAGGGTATTACAACTTTAAGATATTTTTAGATTAGCTTTATTTTGGAGCCGGGGTCTTTAACCTCCTTAACCTTTCCTTAATATACATAACAAGGTCATGTATATTTAAAGAAGAGTGTATTCATGTGGAAAGGATAATAGGAACCCACTAGTGAAAATGTTTCAAAACACAGCTGTATTGTGAACGTGTGTCTAACATGTTGGAAGCAGTGTCCTATTATATCACAAATTACCAGCTCTAGTGACTCAAACATGTTCATTTATCTACGCCCGATAAAATTCATAGTCAATGTCAATTTTCTAGGTGTCACTATTAGTTGTGGTTTCAGTGCAAAGTTAATTTTATGGTGCTTTTTCTTTCAGTCATGTAAATGCTTAATACATTTTTCAGCAATGTGTGCAGTTTTATAGTGACTTTAAATTATACTGGGATTAAAGAAAATACAAGCAATGGTGCTGAAAAGTAATTTAATATCATATGTGGATATTATAGGGAAAATGACTTTGCATTTACAAAAATTAAACCTGTTTGTTTGTTTGTTTATAATAAGCAGTGTACTTACACACTATGAATGGCATTTTTCTTCTTATCCCAGAGCTTTTAAGGCACATGTAATGGAAGGACCTTTTATTTAAGTTTTACACATCTAGAAAAGAGCAAAGAGAGAAAAAAAAAAAAACATTTGTTTTGTGAGGAATCCTTTTGTAAAAGAAATCATTAGAAATAATTTAAGTTAAATATTTAGATGCCTAAAGGATTAGGAAAAAATGCAAAACTTTATCTTTGTTCTTAACTTCAAATATATTTAGATTTTTTTTTCTCTTTTTCACCAAATATTACTTCATGTTTTTTTTCTTCCAGTTTAAAGTGTGGTAGGTCCATGTGTTTTATTGGTATGTGACTCATTACCAGGAATGAGGTTTGCGGTTGCATCAAACCATAATGGGTTCCATTTGCAATTTTAACAGATTTTCTAATCGGTTTTCTAAAAGAGTGGTTGAACAGTTTAACGCAGAGAGCTGCCATACGGCCAAAAGACTGCAGCAGCCAATTATTTACCCCACAACACAGCTCTAACCCTAGAAGAATGAGAGGAGTACCAGATTCCAATCCACTATTCCAGTCGTCAGAGAGCTGAGGTTGAAATGCATATGTGTATGAGTTTAGTTAATAAACACAAATAAAATAAAGCGTGAAAAACAACTGAGCAATTTCAGTTGAAGTATTTCATGAATACAAGTAAGTGCAATAGAAAGTAAGTAATACAAGAAACAAATATATTCGTTTGTGCACTGTCCAAATTTCTACATTTTGGCCTCTTATCCACATATAAACAATGCTCACGATCACACAAATTGGGATTTTTCTTAGTAAACAATAGCAATGCACTGCAATTCATGCATATCTATTGTTTTATGCAATTAATCTGCACCTGAAACATCAAATATAGGCCCTACAGGTGAATATGTCAGTGTATGTCCTGCTGTAGATGGAGATCAGTAGTGACAACATTAGCAGATGTTTTACCAGTGTTTTGGTGAAATCTTTGAAATATAAAGAATCCACTTCGACAACCAAGGTTATCCATAAACAATGGTTTGTCCCAGGGGAGAGAGGGTTACATATATACTTTTTATTAGACTTTTTATAGTTAGTTGTTATAGTTTTTATAGTTCTTGTATATTTTTATATTGGTAATAACTTTTTATTTTTTTCAATTGATAATAAACTTTGTAATCTTGAAGGAAATCCTTGTTTCTTTTACAGAGTGAGTTATAAATAAGGTTAAATCTGGCCTTAACTGCAGCTACACTACGTTTACCCATAAAGACCCAAACATCCATCACTGACCAAAAGCATCTACTGATCTAAAATGTTTAATACTTGTTGATCCACTAATCCTATCAATACATGTAAATAACTGGTGTAATATATAGTTGGTCATTTTTTCGTGGTCATCAGACATGACCCATTTGGACGTTCAGAGGCTCCATAGTGAGCGTGGAAACACTGTCATCTTCTACAACATTGATTCACCAGTAAAACCCATGGAGTTTATTAAATGATAGTGGATAGATATGCTTGGTTTATATTCAGTCAATAATATGTTTGACTGAAAACATCAGTTTTTCTGCAGTTTTCTCTGTTTTTGATATAATTACTCTCAGCTTTAATCTGAGTTTTTATAAACATTTACATGATCACTAAATTAAATATAGGTAAATACCTGATTTATCCCCATAAAATACACAATAGAGGCTAATACACAAAATAGGCTAATATTATAAATAAATGGTGACAAATCACTTCAGAAAGGTTAGATATAGTGAAAATGTCATTTGGTAGCTGACATAGAAGTAGCGCTGGGTCTTTATGGTTTAGGCTAAAACCTGTTGTTCTACATGATAGCAGACTAAACCCTACATCTGCTACATCCAACAGTATCCATAGTGTCCACTGTTTTTAGACTGCCATAAACAATGGTTTATCTGAGCGTTTGTACCAGTTTGTATCTGGTTTTGCATTGCAGTGCAGATAGAGACATTTTATAAAATGAAGATCATGTGCATAAAGAGGAAAAATACCCAGAACTGTTAGAAAATTTTATTGTTTTAAATCTTTATTGTTTTTACTGTTTTATTTTATTGTTAGAAAAGTACCTGCATTAGTGTGGACATGGTATTAGTTGATTGAAAACAGCGAGGAAACCCTAGCATGTACGAAAAACTGCTGAAACAAATGTCAGACAAAAGCTGTGGCAAACATAGAAGAGTTTGAAACATTATATGATCCAGACCAGAGGTTTGGTTCAGAAGGCAAAAGCTAAAACCAATTTCACGTGTTTATGCAAAATACTTCTTCTGCCCCGTCCACAGTAATATGGACATTTTCCAAAACAAACACTTTTCTTCATGTTTGGGCCTCTCATCTGAATATAATTGCTTTTTTTAAGTCAGTGGGAAAAAATTTTAAATGCCTTCTAAAGTGGGGATTTTGTGTGTTTCCATGTGGACAGGGCATTAACTCTTTGAAACCTGATGTGTCGTCACTGACACACCCTGCACATATGGATTTTGGATGGCTGTAACTCTTCCCATGTTTGCGTAGTTGGAAAAATTCCAACAGTTTCTGAAACCTGAGACGTTGCACTTTATAAGGTTTATTGGGTCATTACGGTGATTTCACGAATGCCTGTACAAGAAGCTGGAGAAAAAGCCGTTTTTGCAGAATTATAACATGCAGTAAATTGTAAATGACTGCTGGATTTTGAAAGTTCTAATTGCTTTGGAAAAATGGGCAAAAGGACTCACTCACAGCATATTTTCCAACCTTTTTTATGGTCAAAATAAGAAAAAAAGTCGAGACGGACCATTTTAGGCTTGGGGTTTAAAAGGTTAATGGTGAGCCCCTCGATGAACAGTTCAAGTAGGCCAGTTATCCTGTGATAGACTGAGACGTTAGAGGTAATGGTTTAACCCATTTTGATGATATTCACATATTCACAAGAGCATAATTAACATTTTCTGTAATTTCATCTGACACATTTGGATGCAAACTGGCTTCATGTTTCCATCTCTGCTGATCACACTTGATGATCATTCTCCCATCAGACCTGTGATCTGCTTGTTACCTTAACAGATGCAGCGTGTTACTTCATTAGTCAAGCAGAGCTATTTTTTACTCCTGTTCTCAGATTGAACAGAATAGATTGTGAACATTCTCTGTTGTGAAATGTTATCTTATTGACGGCATAGCAACAAAAATAGAGGAAGAAGGAAACATGCAAAATGTAAAGGAAGGAGAAAAAAAGGTGATAAATAATGTGAAAACTCACAAAAACACAAGAAAACTGTAGACAAAGAAGTCCGTGGGGGAAAACCAGACACAGTTTGGAGTCCTCAGTTTTTCTCATCAAAACCTAATTTGCATTTTCATTTTTTTCTCATTTTTCCCATCGGGCAGCACATGCACAAACCACACCTGTCATCACAGAGTGGTCAAATGTATCATCCCTGTGCCTCTTTGTCTGTTGTCATCATTGTGTACTTGTGATTCTATTTCTGTTATGTGTGTTACTATAGCATCACACAATATTTTTTTTGTTTTTTTTCCTGGATAGAAAAACTAAACAATTGACAGCATGGTTTCTTCTCTGGGTCATTTCTTTGAAGTACATTTGGCCAGACTTGACAGACCGCCTCGAGAAAACTGTTTGGGAAACTGTTTTGCATCGGGTCAGTTATTTAACACTCCAATGAGTAACGGGTCACATTTACCCTCAGCTGTTTTTCAGTTGTGCATTACTGGTTGAATAAAATATTAAAGCCTGACAGTTTTTGACTTTGACTTTCTATTGAAAACTATGGCACAATATGGACATCTATACCTAGAACCTCCATAGGGTAAAATTTACTCCATAGGAAAACAGTTCATGTTTATCCAGGTTTGCATGTAGATATGGTGGAGTAACAACATTCCCAGACTTATCCAAACATAAATTGTTTTCATAATGGTTGTCTTGCAACTATCTCTTTCCATTTTCCAGGCCTTTTCTCTAAACCTAAGCAAGCTTTTTTTTTTTTTTTTTGCTTAAATAGATTGAAAAAGGCAAAACTCTAATGCATTTTCCAGTCAGCCTGAAATGGTGGAGGTGTAACTATGCTGATTTACTGATGTAATCATAACCATTGACCTAAAATGTTCACTTTTTATCAATATACGCAGTTTCACAGTGGTAGGATTAAAAGAAAAAGATGTAACTGATATTTTTTGGGAAGCACTTTCAGTCCATAATGGAGGAAACATAGCTCAGTTTCTGAGTAATTCTGATGCATTGCAACAATATACCGAGTTCCATTTCTTCAGACAATTTAAATTCCTTGCATGAACCTACCAAGCATTAGCCATGATTTTGTCAGAGCTTAAATATGATAGTGATGTAGTATTTTTGTTGCATTTTCAGATCTCTCTCCACTTAAAATGTGATATTTCTGCAATGGTTTGATACATCTCCCAATACTTGGCACACTTTTTTACTTTACATGGATAAACTAAAAGGAATTGGCAGCTGGTCACTGTGACTCCTCGTCTGTCCAGTTTTATGAATATGATATCTCAGGAATGCTTTGAGGAAATCTCTCCAAATTTGGCACAGACACTCACTTGGACTCATGGATGAAATGATTAGATTTTGCCACCAAAACATGAAAGTCATTGTGACTTCACAGAACACCTTTTTGTCATAAAGGGTGTTCAGGCAGACATCTTGAGCTTCACTGATAAATACACAACTGATACCTGGGGAATTCTTACACTTTAAATTGGCCCAATAATGTGGAGGGTGTGGCTCTTGCGTGGAGACAGTTTCCCCTCCGAATACACTGATGCTGTGGTATTGAATCGCTGCTACTAGCGCTTTGAGCCCCTTCCACCACCTTAGCATATACTTGTGGGCTCTGGAGGGAACACGTTTATGCACTATGAACATTTTGTTGCAACAGCAGAATACAGTTATTTGTCTGAACTGTTAATTGAGAACAAAGCATGTACAGATTGTGATGCAAAGACAGTGGACACATCTAATTCAACTTATCCATTCTGCTTAGAGCTTTATACATTTATTTTTGGGGAGGGACTTGGAATTGTGCATGTGTTGTTTAGGCATGAGGATGCATTAGAAACCTGCTGTAAATACAGATAATGGTTTATTGTGGAATTGTAATGTCAAATAGTACCATATCGTGGTGTCTCCCTTCCTTTTGCTGTGAAGGACCAGAGTTCAGAGTATATTCTCTCTCTGAGAATGCAGTTTTATGTCCCATGTCTGTACAAGTACTGTCTCTGTAGTATTAAGTGGTTGTAGGTTATGCTTTGATATCCTGCTGTTCATGTATGCTACGGAGATATAAAGCTGTGGAGACCCGGCATGGTATGGCCATGGTCGAAGTCAAGTTCTGTAGTATATAATATTACTGTGGAAACTAAAACAGCTTTCTCAGCTGCGATCCAAGCTAACTACCTGCCTGCCATTGACCCTCTCCACCTACAGCTACCCAATATTACACTGCATCATACTGTATATACAACATCGTGCTTAACAAACATTGGAAGCGATGGCTATGTGAGAAATTTTGTACATGGTCTGCTAAAAACTTTCAGATACTGTGTAAACACATCCAACTCCTTCATTCTTGTCGGGTGCCTGACACCATCATCCATCCAGCCACAGCAATCTGGGAATAGATTGGCCATGTGCACTATTACAAACTTGTCTACAGACACACACAGAGGCACATACAAGACAAGAAGATGGAGTAAACGAAAGCGGGTTTGGGAATAGGCTGACCCATTAATGTCATTCTGCTGTTGGATGGACCGAGACATTGAACACAATTGATGTCACTCAGCAGACAGACGGCTTATGTATCACCATTGACAGCGCCACTGAGGGCCATGTTTGCAAATTGGATAAGTTACTAAATGGTCCTGGGAATGAAAGTGTGATAGACACTTTAGAGCTGACAGGAGCTTGTTGCACACATACTTTGAGTGCTGGGTGTCATAGATGCTTCTTTAGTGACATTTTGTTCTGATAAAGCCAAGGTGATTCAGTGATGGAGGCACTGATATTGAAAGGAAACTGTGAAAACCAAAAAACGTAATAGGAAAAAGGTTTTGGATGAAAACTCCAGTAATTGTGAAGCCCCACTATATTTGCTTGTAGGAATAATACAACATGTCTGTGGTTTTATTACGTCTGGTCGGACTTCAAAAGAAACAGACACATTTGTTCTTAATCATTCAATTCATACATAATTTCCTGTTGTTTTATTATGTAGAATTGTGGTGTTTACCAGAAAAGAAATACAAGCTCTACCCTTTCATTGCTTTATTAAAGATACTCAGCGAGTGAATAGAGAATAAAAACAAAACTAAGTAGAAGGTCACTGAGAGTACAGACCTCTACCAAGGCCAACGCTCTACTTGTCTTCTTATTCCACCATATTAAAGCACTAACAAACCCCAAATTATAACTTGTTTCTTCTCCTTTTTGTTGGTTGATGCTGTACGTTAAATGATCATCACAGAGGTTGGATTGTTATGAAACCAACTGTTTTCACGAAATAGTAATTTATTCAGGGAACTGGGCCACTTGAGCAGCCTCTGGTCGACTTTGAAAAGACCCTGAGACCCTTGTTGGTTACAGTATCTTAGTATTCAGTACTGAAAAGTACTATATATGGGTGAGTACTGAAGAATCATGATAAATACAATAAGAGATCAAGTGAATGAATGATTGATTTGAGATAGAAGTGAGAGTTTTGCAACATCCATTTATAGCAGCTCTACAGGCTGTCACCCAATAGATGACATGAGTTTTTATGTCTCTTTGCTTTCTTATATCATTAAAATTCTGAGTTAAGTCTTACCGTAACTCAGTGCATCAGGAATCTCTACCACCACTGTTCTTCTGTACCACAAGACTGTCACAAACATAAGGAGAACATTAGGTGACGTCAGAGAGCTGATACCATTGGCTCACAGTGATACACATGGCTGAAGTTTAAGCTAATTATTAAAAGGTTAGCCACTGATCGACAGTGAAACTGCAGAATTTAGAAACTTTCCTCTTTATTTCAGTTATCTTTGGTCATGTGGCCTTCAAATACAAGTTGTGTTTACACTATTGGCATCGGCATAAGTAATATTAGGCCTCTACATTAGAATACTTAATCATTGGGGGGGGGAATTATATACATCAAAAGTTAAAAGTCACTTCTGCTAGTTTGTTAGTTTAACTTTCAATTTCACATTTGTTAATAATTTACCTTAAGTTTCATGTTCAGTGATTCTGATTTATTCATTCAGGTATTCACTACTTTAATGGTTTTAGAGTGTTTTAGACACTGGATGAATGTCAAATTAAAGGTCTGATCAATTTCAGATATGTATAATGGATTGTTGGTCTTCTCATTTTGGGATAGAAGGGTGCTTCAAAACTATCATTATTATATTGGGCTTTGAAGTCCATTGTTAGTTGTCCTCTACCAAGGAGAAGACTTCAACATAGATGCCAAAATATTTATCTTGATTCTCTTGTCATTCTTTGATTTTTGGAACTAATGAATGAGTAACTCAGTACAGGAAATGCAAAGGCATAATGAAAGATGAGGTCAATGGGAATGTCAAAATTCTACTTCGACAAATAAAAGTATTATGGAAAACTTTAGACTGTAATATAATTGGTTGAAGAACCACAATGTCACCCATTGCTCTCGGAGCTGTGGTTTGGAAGCCAGCAGTATCTGATTTGGCTATTGCCATGTTGGCTTTTTGAATGTCCACATTCAGTGACCATATTTGGACAAAATGGGTGGAGCTGCAGGAGGAACTGGGGTCAGAGGTTTAACTAATGTTAATGTTAGTTCACTGCCTGGATTGCTAACATATCAGTTATTAGAGAACACAAAAACATATGAGACCAGAATGAGAATTATTGTCATAGTATTTGCGATGAGAGATGTTAAGTGTAAGTTTACAAGATCTGAGGCTTTTAGTTTTCCTTAGTGGCTGTCAACGTGCAACTTACTTCCAAATTGGCACCATTTAGGAGCTGAGTGACAAAAACCTCCCACCATATATAAGTGTACAATATCGTAACTTATCATCTAAAGCAGAACTTCCGCACCATTTCTGAAAATGACAGAGAACACATAATTACAAAGCTTTCACAAAGGTTTTGAACACCACAAGAGAACAGCATCCATAAGCAGTCATCTTTTGAGAGCATCATTAGAAATGGTTCGTCCGCCACAGTGAGAGACAAACCTTCCACAATTACATGCATTGTATTAAAAGAGATGATATAATTATCATGGAACATTACAGAGCGATAAGATCTGACCATCACTGTAGTGTCTAATGGGGCCACTTAAGTCTTGTGGCCGAGTGATAATGTTTTCTAGTGGAGTAAAACTTTATGAAAGAAACCAGCTGAAATGTGTCAAATCTGATTGTAATTTCATCACAACTCCTGCTCTCAGACATGTTTTCTGAACGGTCATGTGATGGCTCATCATACCACACAGGTTGCATAAGGTGCCAGATATATGAAGATTTTAGTGAGTCTGTACAAATCGGTGCTGTATTGAAGATGTAAGGCCCACATTGGTACACTTTAAGGATTTTTTTTCCTAGTGTATAAGCATTTATTTCTTATATTGTATGCCTTATAAAAAACTAAAGTGAGGCACTATGATGCATGTAGCACTGCCATTTGAGTGTTTTTCACTCAGGGTTCCCACGGGGTCTTGAATTTACAAATCTGCATTTAATATATTAAAAGTTTTTAAAAGGTTTTGAATTTGATATGGTAGGTCTTAAGTTATGTTGCCATAAACTTCTTTGCTGTGTTGTGTTTAAATGTGTCTGGGAAACATCAAATTGCAAAGAAAGTAATGTTAGTCAACTCAGTTCCACCCTTTCCAACCCAACAATTTATACTGAAATTAGGAACCCATTATCACTAATTTTGCAGCCCCCTGGTGAGAAATGACTTGGAACGATAGGAATCAAGGCGTTGGGGTAAATAAATACAATTTGTATGTGTCCGCTTAAGGCCCAATGACGACGGGACCTGAGGTGACCTATTTGTGCCCTGTCCTGATGTATGACCCCGGACCTCCTCCGTTACCCTCACCAGTCTAGATGGACCTCCTCACCCCCACCAGATGTACCCCCTTAGCAGTCTGCATGTACCCCCACCCTACTGCAAACCTACAAATTGGAATTACATCAGAAAATGGATGCCCATCAGTCCTGGTGCATCTGCAGCCTGTCCGTCCATGGGAGTGGATCTGTCCTTCACTGTGGTTCTCCCCAAGGTTTCTCTTTTTCCCACTGAGTTTTTTTTGGAGTTTTTCCCTTGAAGGAGGGTCTAAGGACATTAATCCATCTGCTTTACTGATTGTTTACTAACCGATTACTTGATTGTTTATTTATTTTCATTGTTTGTGTTTTGTTTTTTTTGTTTTTTAATCAATTCAACAATTTCTGTAAAGCCCTGTGAAGTGACGTTGTTGTGATAATGGGCTCTAAATAAAATTTAATTGAATTTTCCTAAATTTTAGGAGCCACAAATTTTTTCCAGTATGGTTGTGAAAGGGGCATTAAATTTTGTTCTAAATAATCTTAAAAAGATCATAAAATCTCTTAAATTTATCTTGTAGAAAAGTGTAGGAACCCTATTCACCAGTTTTTTAATGAGCAAATTCTAGTACAGACCAGATTATCTACGCACCTGATAAAAAATTTTAAGACCAGTTGAACAAATGCATGAATTTACATTTTGCACTGTTGGATCATAACAAGGTTCTAAGTAGAGTTTCAAAATGCAAAAGAATAAATGGGAGTGAGAAAAAAAAAGTTTGCAATTTCTTGAAAACAAGTAAACTGAAATAGACTGATCAAAAGTTTAAGACCCCAGCCTTTAAAAAGATAAAATCTGCACAAAAATGTGGATTCCATGTCATTTTCTGTCAGGCATTCACACTGTCATGACCTCCTGATGGCAAACGCAAAGAAGCTTTCTCTCTTTGAACGTGGTCGGATTGTTGAGCTGCATATGCAAGGCCTCTTACAACACGCCATCGCTGCTGAGGTTGGACACAGTAAGACAGTCATTTGGAATTTCTTTAAAGATCCTGACGGTTATGGAACAAATAGTTAAGTGGTAGACCCAAAAAATGTTACCGGCGCTGAGCTGGAGGATCCGACTGGTTGTCCATCAAGACACGGAACGATCCTCAACCCAAATTAAGGCTGTTTCTGATGAGAATAATTGAACCTTTAAGGTCCTGATGGCTTCAAACATTGGAGGCACTACAAGGAGATCCCACTTGAGATGTTTTGTACGCAGCACAGTAGAGGGCGTGGCCATCGTGATCTGGGGTGCTATTTCCTTCAGTGGAACAACAGAGCTTCAGGTTGTGCAGGGGCATCAAACGGCGGCTGACTATGTGGAGATGTTGCAGGGGGCATCCCTCATGACTGAGGGCCTCGGTCTGTGTGGTCATGACTGGGTTTGAAAACAGGACAACGCTGCAGTTCACTATGCCCACCTGACAAAGGACAAACAGGAAGAACCTCACTCCTTTGGACCATCCTGCATGTTCCCCTGATCTAAATCCAGCCGTTTGGGGATGGATGGTAAGGGAAGTTAACAAAAATATCATATATGACATCACTTCCAGACAGTGGATGCCCTCCGTGAAGCCATCTTTATCACTCAGAGCAACGTTCCCACTAGCTTTCTGGAAACACTCTCATAACAACAACAATAATAATAATAATAATAATAATAATAATAAAGTATGCTAAACAAATTTTTGAAGTGATCAACAAGAACGGAGGAGTTACTCATTACAAAGTCCTTTTTTGAAACTTTTATTTCTGTTTTAGGGGGGTTTCAGGGTTTTGTTTTTTTTTTTTTTGTTTTTTAGCTGTGGTCTTAAACTTTTAATTGGCTGATGAACAGCCTATTTCAGTTTAATTGTTGTTTTTAATAAATTGCTTACTCAATTTTTTTTTCTTCTCAGTCCCATTTCTTCTTTTTGTATTATGAAACTCTACATAGAACCTATTTAAGATCCAACAGTGCAAAATGTGAATTAATTTGATAATTTTGGTTAGGAGTGTATTAGGCACCTTTAATATAGAAAAGATTTTGGATGTTCAAGGACTATATTTGTGCTCTAAAGCACAGAGATAACACGACAAACACAACATATATTTAAGCAGGAGCTGTACAGAGAGACAGACATTTGTCAGAGAAATTTACCTGTCAGACTGCAGACACCCAAACAATCTGTGGTTTTGTAAATGGAGTGAACACAACAACTTATCAAGATTTCTGTGGTGCTTTGACAGAATGTTAAGTGAGACAAGGTACAAAGAGTGTGGAAAGAGAGCAAGTGACTATTATTGTAGATATTTTGTAGATGTTTTCTTAAAGTTTGAGGTGTACTTAAAGTTTGAGGAACATCTTATCTGCCACCATATGCATTGCCTCTGCCATCACAGCATTCATTCAGAAAGGAAGAGGTCAAAGTCAGAGTAAAGTATGGTCTTAATTGCAAGGAACCTACACGTAAACAACATCGCTAACATAACTTCGCTGTGATCTCACTGATCCTGGTGAGACTGTTATGGAAAACAATACAGCATCTCATAATGGATTTATTATGTCATGAAATAAATGCTATACTGATCGACAGCACAAACCTTGCCACGGACTGAACTTTTATTTGTGCCAAGACGTGTTGTGTGTACTCTTCTCTGTAGAACATTTAGGATTTTAACAACTCTCCAAAAACAGCCTGAGACACCTGTCTAATTATACTTAAGTGGTATTGCGTTATGTCAGGCCTCACTTCACAGTGTTTTTTAATGTGACCACAGACGCAACATCAGATGTTCAGAGTTAAGAGAAAATGCTCCACAGCTGAGACGTAGTTGATGCCAAGTACAAGGTAGAGTTTAAGGGGTTGCATTGATGAATTGATCAGTATAATTCTTACAGCAGGCAGAGGTGTGAAACAGCATAATAAAAACATCCCATGAGGAACAGAGGATAAAGGAAGAGGAAGCTTCTATTCTGCTTTTGATTTATTCTTAAGTATACCTCAAAGCTAATATTGATTGATTGATTGATTGATTGATTGAGACAGTGCATATTAAAGTAAATGTAAATATGCCAGAATTAACCTAAGGCTACTTGCAGTCCCTGGCAGGTCAGAAGAAATCACATTATTTATTTATAAATTTCAATATTATTATAATAGAAAAGTTACAAATAACAATTACAAAAAATGTAAAAATTAACACAATAGAAGAACTGGACAATTGGCACGCAAACATGACAGTAACAAACAACACTGAGAAGACACAGAGAACCATAAAATTAGAGCCAACAGATCAGGTTTCTTTTTAGCCACTTTTTTAGATTGTCTTTAAAACTGTTAAATGTGGTACAGTCTCTTATTGGAGCTGAATCTCATTCCAAACCTCAGTAACTTTGACTAATAACACCCGTTTACTGAAGGCTGTGTCTAATGCCGCGTTTCCACTACATGGAACCAGCTCGACTCAACTCGGGTACCAGTACTATCCATGGAGACTGTTTCCATTACAGGATACTACCAACTTTAGAGTACCTAGACATCATAGCAATGTGGTGCATTACTTGTACCATAAACAAATGCAGAGACTGGGAATAGAGTCAGCAAAGAGGAACTGAAACTGGATTTATACATGGACAGATTTATATGCCAATTGACTCAACTTATAAATGGATAAAAGCCGTATTTTGGTCAACATTATATCTCCAATTAGTTTTTTTCATATTTTGCAGCTCATTGCTAATAAACTAGCACAAGCCGACCTCTAATGCTAGTAAGTAATGCAAGCACTAATTGAGCATCACCAGCATTTCGTTAGCTTGCAAGCTAAAGCACTAAGTCTGTACGTCCATAAACTGTTTATTATTTAAAACAGTACAATTTCATGAAATAACTAAATAAATATTGGATGTGTTATTGACTTCCCCTGTGATGCTTCACTGGAGCTACCGCTGTCACTGCTGTCAGCCATCTTTGACATTGGCCCATGCTCGTTTGGAGCAATCGGGGATTGATGACTTTCCCCTGTGACCTGCCTGTGACCTAAGTGATGTCATTTCAACACTTTTGTACTTGTACCCACAAAGTTGAATTCGTGTTCACAGTGAAGACTTCGTAGTTGCAGAAATCTGAGTTGTATTCACAAGACTTTGCACTCAGCTTTTAGATTCATACTCACATAAAAACAATCCTAACCCAAACAATATCTCACACATGGGTATGACAGCAGAAGTTTGTGTACAACTTTTTTTTTATTGACATACAAATGTTTAACATTACGAATACAAATGGTTAGAATCATGGATACATCTTTACAGAGTAAGTTAGGTGCTTCTATTCTAAATCCTTGAGATTTTTGGAATGTACTCAGTTTAAAATGGTTCTTTATTATCTGAAGGTACTATGTGCAACTGAGTAAAAAAAAAAAAAGGAATAATAGTTGGGCTTTAAGGTTCTGCACACAGAGTTGGTGTCTGATGCAAGTAAAGTCATCAGAGTACAAAACAAGAGTAGCAATCAGCGATAATATGAGCAAGGAAAGGAGATACGAAATTACATAAAAGAAGACTATGAAGAGTATATCTGAGATGAGCTGAGCCGGTGGAATTGGAGGACGACACAGAGTGTAAATTGGGGGGATGGAAAGGTTGGCAAAGACAAGAGGCTTTAGATGTTGTCAGTGTTTTTTGTTTTTTTGTCAGAGTGGGTGCCAACTGGCAGAAATTGAGGAGGGGGAATAGGCTGGTTCAAAAGTGGAGGATTGGACTTAAAAAGGGTGGGAGTGGTGAAATGTTGGTTGCAGAGGTTACTTTCTCTGCGGCATCTACTGTGATATCTTAAGCAGCAAAGACACACATAGAGAGAGACGAGGGAGATTGAAAGTGGAGGAGGTTATCTGTCAATCTTCTCTCAAATTCCTTTGACCTGGGAGGTTTAACAAGTTTCAAGCAGCCTGAGGGGAAGAGGTGACATGGCAGGGTGGAGAAGAAATGAACGAAGAAGAGGAATTACAGAGCAAAAAAAGAAATATTCAGGCCTCTGATGTGACAAAATGACTGTGGTTTAAATTCTGTTCCCCCTACATTCAGCTATATGAGCCAGAGAGCTAATTATTATAAAACTGATGCAATTAACTGTATCAGGTAAGTGACTATTTTTGGTCATTTCCACACAAATTACGAGACAGTGACAGCAACAGTTACAGTGGGGACAGTGAGTCAACAATCTCAGGTCCAATGTGGTCTACAGGGTCTGTAAGGTCCACCTCTGCATGAACAGTGAGTG
>JAPQRP010000005.1:45976420-45987709 GCA_037367295.1 Apogon hyalosoma
CTATCTATCTATCTATCTATCTATCTATCTATCTATCTATCTATCTATCTATCTATCTATCTATCTATCTATCTTCAGTAAACAATGCTGTTTTGATCTTGTAGTAGCTCTTTATTAAAAGAAATAAAATAACTGGCTCGAATTAAAATGCTCTATGACTTTCACAGAAGCTAAATGTGAAGTGTTCTGTTCCAAGGTGAGGATATTAAATATGAAGGCCTCTGTGTAAGTATGGATTTATTGGCAGGACAAAAATGAGCTGTATAGAGCAGGGCAGGTGCTTAAACACACACAAACACACCCTGAATGTGACAGTAGGTCCAATCTTGGCATCTCCCTGCTTCTTAATGAAGTATTAAATCCCTCTGCTCCTCCTCATAGGCCAGCCAATTAGGACACATGCCGCTGGGTATTGACCAATCAAGTCGCTGGCTCAGAGCATTTAGTGCATGGCCTTGACGTTAATGTAGCTAATCAGCTAGTGTTGAGAAACTCTTTATGTGTATGTGTGTAAGAGAGTGTGTCAAAGTGTTCTGAAGGTGCTGTGGGGTAAAACTATGTTAACAAGTATTGATTCAAAGCTTCTAAATTGGCAGAAGGTGTAGAGGCAGAGGACAGAAATGCTGAGATGAAAATAACTGCAAGAGGGTAAAAGACTGAAACAAAAGTGGATGGAAACGGGGACTGAAGTGATGAAGAAAAACAGTATGAAACATTAAAAAGGAGTGAGTCTCATTGATGTTAGTGGGTGGAGAAAAGGGAAGAAAATACTAAGGCATGACAGGGATTTCTCAATCTAATCACTAGTGAATAGGCTCGAAAGACACTTTGTTTTCCAGATATATAATTGACTCTTTATAAATGGTAATATTTGGCTGGAGCACTTGGGCTGTGCCCTTCTTTCCCCCTTGACATATTATAATTTTTCTTTTTAACACAAGGACGAAGATCACAGATGGGTATTTGTCCTTGTCCTGCAAAACAAAACAAGCTCTGATGTGAAATTGTAAAAATCTGTTTCTAATATTGCCTTGACAATTTATGAAAAAAGTTGACTAATGTATTGCCATCTAATTTTTGCTGCATGTCCTTGGTTTTTACCCTCTGCTACACTGGCCGCAGGTTATTGTCATCAGTTGGTCGTCTGTCCATCCAAAAACTTTGGCGTGCACTGATAAGTCAGGCCACTGGGGGCAGTAGTGCGCCTGATAAGTCAGGCTGAGGGTTTTCAAGTGAGCGCATGTTATGTTTATTTTTGTGGGTTGGATGAACAAGATGAGGCCAGGTTTGTGTCAGTTCATTGACAAAAGATTTTGTTTAATTAGTTTTGTCCTTAAATGACCTGCAACTCGAAGTAGGATGATAATAACTGGCTTCAAGATTATGTGATTTATAGACATTTTAAGAGCATGTTTGATGCCCTTTATATATGGATGTTGCTCTAATAAGGAAGACATTAGAAAACAATAGTATCACACCCCAATACATGCACACCTGTTGATGCTTTCTGTAATAAACGTCACTAGATCAATCAAATATAGGCCACACAGGTGTATTAGGAGATTACGATCAGTACAGACACATTTGGAGATGGACACATTTACTGGTGTTGTAGTGAAATCTACAGTATCTCACAAAAGTGAGTACACCCCTCACATTTCAGCAAATATTTAATTATAACCTTTCATGAGACAATACTGAAGAAATGACACTTTGATACAATATAAAGTAGTCAGTGTACCGCTTGTATAACAGTGTAAATTTACTGTCCCCTCAAAATAACTCAACACACAGCCATTAATGTCTAAACTGCTGGGAAGAAAAGTGAGAACACCCCTAAGTGAAAATGTCCAGATTGGGCCCAAAGTGTCACTATTTTGCATGGCCACCATTATTTTCCAGCACTGCCTTAACCCCGGTTCCCTCAGTGAACTGCAGCTCCCCAGTGCCAGAAGAACTCACGCAGCCCCAGACCATGACACCCCCACCACCATGCTTGACTGTAGGTAAGAGACACTTGTCTCTGTACTCCTACCTGGTTGCCGCCACAAATGCTTGACACCATCTGAACCAAATAGGTTTATTTTGGTCTCATCAGACCACAGGACAGGGTTCCAGTAAACCATGTCCTTAGTCTCTTGTGCATCATCTTTGGTTCAGATGGTATTTGCAAAAATGTGAGGGATGTACTCACTTTTGTGAGATACTGTATGCAACACAAAGAATAAAGTTTGATAACCCAAACCAACACTTGAGTTGTCATTGCTGTTCATGTTCAGCTTCATGACAAACTAAAGCCTATTTGAAGGTCAGCAGTGTTCACTTTTTAAAAATTTGTCAAAAACAGTGGTTTACCTGATGGTTTATATCAGTTTATAGTAGTTTTTGCATTGTAAAAAAATTGTCAAAGATTTTGTTTTGTTTCATTGGAATGCCTTCAGCCATAAATGTCACAACATTTATTTCGGTCCAGGGTTAAAATATTTTTTTTTAACAACATCTTATTTTGATGACAGGAGAGTAGGACTGAGCAGGACTTCTGTCTTATCCATCACATCCCAAAGATTCTCAACAGGGTTAAGGTGTAGACTCTGTTGAGTCCAAACTGTGTGTGAAAATAATGTCTCATGCTCCCTGAGCCACTCTTTCACAATCTGATCCTGGTGAATCCTGTGATTGTCATCTTGGAATATGTCTGTCATCAGCAAAGAAAACATCCACTGATGTTCAGACCTGGTCATTCAGTATATTCAGGTTCAGCTGACCGCATTTTATGGACACATAACATTGCTGAACTTAGACCAGACCAACTGAATCAACACCAGATCATAACACCGGCCCTACAGGCTTGTACTGTAGGCACTAGGCATGATGGGTAATATTCATCTGACTCTCCAATGTCCAGTCTTTATGCTCTCTAGCCAGAGGTGGGAAGTAACAAAGTCTAAGTACTTTGTTATTGTACTTAAGTAGATTTTTTAGGTATCTGTACTTTACTTGAGTATTTATTTTTCTGGCAACTTTTTACTTTTACTCCCTACATTTTAGCATAAATATCTGTACTTCATACTCCTTACATTCTCAGAATAGGCTTGTTACTTTTTCAAACTAAACAGATGTGACAGTACATAAAATATGTCACTTCAGAGGGAAAATCAGTGGAGGAGAAAAGGAACACAGGCTGTGACCAGGGTCAGTACCAGAGTCCTGCACTTTTAAGGACTTTATTTTTTGCCAAAATGCACTCCATCCACAAATCTCTAATATGCACTGCTCAGTACCATCTGTGGCTGGATGTAAACAGAGGTGAAGCTCACTTCAAAGTAAAACAAACGGCTGTGGATCAACCACAGTGAAATTAGATGATCATCATCATAAATTGTCCTGCAAATTATTTTCATCCATGAATCTTTTATTTTTTCACTTCCTTGCCCACTACCTTACTTGCATTTCGTTTAATTTTACCCATACCTGTACTTGTGAAAATTTTCATAATTTTTCTTTCTACCCCTCCCCACATGTTTTATTGGTTACCTGTTGGGTACCAGACCTGGTCCAGGACTCCTCTCACTACCATTCACTATGGAATTTGAAAATGAAAACTTTTATGATTTTGCCTGGTTACATAACTATTGTTTCATTCATGACAAAAATGCAGTTTTATGTTTTACTTTTGTACTTTATAACAATTGAGAAGTTTTACTTTTTTTTACTTTTACTTAAGTAAATGAGTTGAATCAGTACTTTTACTTTTATGTGAGCATTTTTTTCACACAAGTAATTGTACTTCTACTTAAGTATGAGTACTTTTGCCACCTCTGTCTCTCGCAAACCGGTGGTTGTTTAAGAAATGAGAAGCTACTTACTGTATCAGTTATGGTTAAATAACTTATTAAAGTTGAAACATATTAATCACTGCAGTAAATAGTGAAGTCTGAGTGGCAAGGGTGTTTTTTTCTTCTTCTTTGGCCCAGCACTGTATTTAGTAAAACAAAGGTCATGTATGCAGCATTCTCTGCATGAAGTACCACTGAACAGGGAAACTACACATCATGAGGTAGATAAAATACCTCCTGTAAGAAGTTTTTTGTGATTGTAACTGAATTTCCTGGATCTTGTTTCTAACTCTAGGAAGGCAAAATCCTTTAAGACAGTGTCCAAGGTAATCATATATAACCAGAATGATCAAAATCACTTTTTTCTGGGGGCATTATGTCTTTATTTGATAGACAAAGTGGACAGAAAATGGCAATGAAGGGGAAGCTCAGGCAGGGAAATGACTGATCAAATAAGCTGCAGGTTAGCATTGAACCCGGGCTTCTGCCATGAGGCCTTTGGTTGCGGGTGAACTACTGGGCTGCCCCTAAAATGTGTTTTAAAAATAACAAATAAGTATAAAAGTAAAAGTCCCTCTGCTCAGTCAGTCTCAGTTGATGTGATCTGTATGTGAACTGAAGTGTATGTGCCATTGAGTGTTGTTTTTTTTTTCTTTCTTTCTTTCTAAAATGCCAAAACACAAACACTGATGGTGGATCTTAGTGGATAAAAATCCTGATAAGTTCAGTCTTGGAGTCAGAGAGGTACTTAAGGACTGGGATAAAGGTCTGAAGAACATATTCAGAGCTGCAGGTGATATTGGGATTGTGTGTGGTATAACTCAGGATATTTCTCAACATCAGCATCTAGTCTGTCTTCACCCGTTGTTCACCTGGGATGAGGAGGGGGAGGTGGGAATAAAGAAGAAGAGCTGCTATGAGACCTGGGATCTACAGCAAAGGAGCGAAGGGAAAAAATACGACAGGTGAGAGGATTGGCGTTAGTTTTATGAGCCTCTTGTGCTGTAAAATATCAAATTGTTTGTTAATGTAAGATGCTATGGCTGAACAAACTCTTATAAGCTCAGACATCAACACAGAAGCGTAAGTTCACTCTATTGTTGTACTTGAGTAATTAAACCTAACCTTTTCACACCTTCAGTGCAGCGTTCTGAAAGTAAGTCATACATCCAAACTTAAAGATTAGTTCAAGGTATGACAACCCCTTTTTATGTGTGTGGGATTTGTCATCAGTATTAGTGTCAGGAAGTTTAGTATGCAGCACATACTCATCAAGGTGCCACACACACGGGACATAAAAGCTTAGGTTCCTACGCAAATGCGTGTTGCTTACCATGACTAAGACTGTAAGTACGTTGAACAGGGATGACAGTTTGGCGGTCTCATTTTAAATCCAGTTGAGAAGTAGTTCTGTTGTGTGTCTGTCATCCACAGGTATTCACACTGAAATGACATGGTTATTTTGCACACCAGGTTTCCTGTTGTCAACACAGTCAAAAGAGTCAAAAGAGTTTAGTGTTTAAAACCCAAAAAAATCAGATATTCCTGTACAGCTTACAACACACACACTCCAGTGGATCTTTTTTTTTTGTTTGTTTGTTGTTTTTTTTTTGTTTTTGTTTTGCACATTTTCTTAATTTCCGCAATCCATTCTTGGAAATAAATACAAATACTGATTTTTATCAACTGGATTGTGTTAAGTTGAATTTCTTTGCATGCTTTGATATTGTTTACACCCAAACATTCATTCTAATTGTGATTTATTATACAGAGGAGTGTATTCAACTGTGGTCTGAGCCTAACTCTGTTGTTGCGTTCCCATATGATAGTGGTTTAGAGAAATAGCACAGATCATTAGCAAAACACTTGTTTGATCACAGTTTCCAGAGTTAATGATAGGAGCGAGCATGACTCAATAATGGGTCTGTGGTATGCGTGTGTGTGTGTGTGTGTCAGGTTTTTCATTTTGTGAGGTCCAATTTCCATTTCAGGCTTTGAGAGTGAAAACATTTTTGGAAAATGAGAGCATTTTGGCTGATCTTTTGGGGTTTTAAAAGCTGTTTTGGTTTGAGGATTAAAGGTAAAATGATCTTAGGGTTATGGTAAAGGTCTGTGATCAAACAATTAGTGAGCTGGATTTCTTTTTTGTTTTGTAGTGTTGGATATTGTCGTCATTGCTCGTAATGCAGGGTAACAAATTCATGCTGTTAGATCATCTTACAGGTTTTGGACAAACAATAGATCAACTTATTTACAAGATTAACAGTAAAATGTTTCTTCAAAGGTCAATAGTAAACATCAACACTTACCCTGTACACGTTTGTAACATACATATCGAAGGAATTATAAGAATAGTATAGGTTATTTTCAGACATGTATGCATTTTGCCATGACAAGAATACACTCATGGTTTATTGGTAACAAGCCTATTACACCCAGCCTGTACTCCTGTTTTGTGGTGTTGTCAGTAATGCATTACAGCAGAAATTCTACTGGTAACTAGAAATATAAGAAAAATTACCTTTCAATAAACCCCACCCCCTTTAGTTACTATTGTTACACTTATCAAGTTTTGCCACTTGTCATCACTGTGGTGTTTCCAATATAATTAGAGAGGTTTTCCAAAGGAAATCATTTTTATAAATCTGTTCAAGCAGTTATGAAATAGCAGAGAGAGTTTCACAATAAACTGTTAAAAATTATCAACTAAAACTCGCAAACCTACAACATATCTGCTGTCCCACTTACTATACTATTAACACTAATAGAAATGAAACTTAACGAATGACTGTATAAAATGTGAGTCCTTATGGGTGTCTATGAGCATCCTGTCAAATTATGACTGGTGATAAAAACAGTGGCATAACCCTAACCCTTAATCAGTTGAAACATACAAAGTGACCATATAAACATTTATACCCCTGAGGTCCATTCAAACACCATTTCAAACGTCATTTGGTCTGAAACCCTGACAGACTACCCATGCCTCTACCCACTTACAATTAACCAAAGTTTACATGGGTTTACTACCCATTACTTTCCTCTTGTGTGAAATAGTCTGCTAATGGAAGAAGTAGACAAATACAGACTCTTAACCTAATTCCTTGTTCATGACTTAATGCCAACCAACTTCAAAAGGCGTGTATGATTTGGGTAGATTCAGGAGGATGTAATCATGCTTTCATTCTGTTATAATCATACAGAAATGGGTTAGAGTTAAATGGATTAAGGTTTTGTACTTATTTTACCTTTGAATGAGAGTGGGTTACTGTTAATGGAGTCTCCAATGTTACCTAGAATGGACTTCCTCTTGTTTTTTTTGCCATTTTATAGCAGGTGGCATCCAATGTTAAGCCCTGAACAGGCAAATTAAACTATACCTCTGATGAGGGATTTCTGTGGGGTTTTTTTTGCAGCCACCTTAAGTGAGGGGGGGTGGTCTGCAGATGGTTATAATCTGCAACTTTATCTGTCACTAAATATCATGCTGTACCTTTATTCTGGAGCAATGAGTAAATCAGGAATTACAAGTGATATAATCTATACTTGATACTTGATATATATTGACATTATACAACTTTTTTCTCTCTTTTTCATATACTCATAAGTCTCAAGGATATTCAGGGTAATAGGACAATAATGGATTGTATTTTATAAGTATTTTATCCCTCTGCAGCACTGAAATAATATGAACTTTATGTAACTAGAGAATTGAAGCAGATGTTTTAATGTTAAGTGAATTCTTTTTCTTTTTCTTTGCTGCTTGTACATGTTTTTATACAGTATCTAATGAAATCATTTTTGACATAAGTAATTTTCAGTAAGTGTGATGAGGTTGGGTGGATGGTGGGTGAACAGTTTTGGACTTAAAACTAAATTCTTATCCCATCAGAGGCATGTGAAATGTCAGCAAAAATACAGGATTACAACTGCCTTACTGTAAGAAAGATAATATTGGATGGGTGTTAAATATAATGATGGACAGGAATGTAAAAAGTTGGAAAAATGCTTGAGATGGCTGTAGGCAAAGAACAGGGAGAGTAAATTAAAAAGTCAGTACATTTTAACTGAGCTAGTTATCAAGAGAAGGTGCCAATTATTGACTAACTCTGGGCAGGAGATGAGAGGCTCTTTACAGATCTGGCACACATGCCAAACCCACAAAAACACACACATGAAGTCACTCCAGCACATTTATACTCACTCACAAAACAGCATCAACATCCCATCAGTATCCCACATGTTCGACACCCACACCTTCACACACACATCACTCCATTGTAATTACGCTGCCATTTTATCGCTTCTCGTTGCCCTCTCTGTTAGAGCGTCTCTGCCAGCTCTGTCTTCACAAAGCTGTTTTATTAGCATACCGCTATAATCACAGCTCAGCACTTTATAGTGTGTAAAAATGGCGTCGCTGCATCATTGTTCAGGCATATGGTTAGTCTTGCTGACACCAAAGTCTCATTTGCTCATCGAATGTCACCAGAATAGAAGATCATCCCGTTTCGTGTCTTGAGGGAAGTAAGGCTGCACGTACCTGAGAAGAGAATGGAGGGATGACAGTTGTAGAGGACGGAAGAGATGAATAGAGGGGAGGAGAGATTAGGAGTGACAGGGAAGTAGAGGAGTAAAGAGATGAGCAAAGGGTCAGGAGAAAAGATCTAAGGCACGTCAGCCTGGATAGGACCAAATAAGATAAAGAAGGTAGGAGGAGGTAGGGAAATGGAAGTGAGGGTGGGGGGGGTTGATTAGCTTCACGTTTTATTTCAAGGGTGGTAGAAAGAATCAGAAAGAAAACAAGAACAAGCAACATTATAAATGAGTCTAATATCCTAAACATTATAGGGCAAAAAGTGAACCCACAAAACTGTTGCGTTTCCATGTGGACTGCAGCATCTGTGTGTCTTACTGTGCAGCATTTCTTTCAAAGTTTTGAAATATTTTTTTTTTCCATTTATACTGACAAAACTATAATTTTACTTGACATTACATGAACTCATGAGCTATAAGAAGGTCACACAAGTGTAACACTATACTATAACATATTTGAGAGAACAAGGCTGTAAAAAAGTTGATAAAGGTGTCCATTTTTTCATAGAAAATGGTTAGAACTGTATTAATATTTGAAGTGTAAAAAGAGAAAACCTGCTTTGACAGATAAAGGGATACTCAGTTAGGAGTAGCAGTCGGTGTATTTTCACACACTACTCATATGAGGATCGATTACACTAATAAAGTATCAATCTTAATTAATAAATGCAAAATAAAAGCACCTGTGACACATTTAAATCTTAATTTTATTTCAAGGATTTGTACTGCCCCCCCTGCACAAAATTGAAGTACTCCATCATGTCATGTGACCAGAAGTGCGGCGATTCCAGTTAGCTGTTTTAGCCTGTTAGCAACAGTTCAGTCTGCGGCTGCACGAATCTGAAAGGAGAGCATGGCTGATAGACAGAGGAGTGTGGTGTGGGCGTACTGTTCGCCTGTGGATAAAACTACGGCAAAGTGTAATCTGTGTAGTAAAAATGTACAACACTGCAAAACACCAGCAACCTCTAGAAACATCTGAAAACTAGCCCAGTTCTGTCAGAATTGCAGTCAATTTTAATCTTTTCTAACTTGTTTTGTTATAAAAGTGTGGAATGTGTAGGTGTTGTTGAAAAAAAAAAGCTCTTTGGAGTTGTGACCATTTCATTGTATTCAATACATTCAAATTACATTGTTTTTTTTGTTTTTTTTTTTACACATGCATATTATTTCTTTTTAAATTTAATTCATGTGTTAATTATTATTTATGTGCTTTATGTTGACATTTTTATTTAATTCATATTCAAATGTATTTTCTGCATTTTATTTTTTATATTTTAATTAATATTTATGTTAATTATTTGTTATTCATGTGTTTTTCTAAATTTATTTAATTGCTTAAAAAATGGCCACCAAAGGTTATGCACATTAAAGCTGTTAAATGGACAGTATTTGTAATGTGAGATTTCTTTTAAGTGTAACATTTAAATTTTTTAAAAATCATTGAAAGTATCAGTATTGGGTATCGAATATATATATGCCAAAAAAGTAATCGGTATCATATTGAATCATAAAAGTGTGATATCACCCAGCACTAGTTATTAGGAGTTTATTTAGGGGTTATTTACTCCCACTCTCATCATTTTGAGATGATGAAGATTTTCTTTGAGCAAACAATATATAAATACACAGATATTGGGTAACAGATAACAGTCTGAGTGTATGTTCATTGACAGATCTTCCCCAAGCATCTGCAACAGTTTTACACACTCTTGGCATCTGGACAGTTAGTTTCCCCAAACATTCACCTGAAATACTTTTGAAAAACTTGCCAAAGATGTTCTCGGCTACTTGGGTATTTCTTTCTCACCTTATGCTCCAGTTCTTTGCAGGGAAGTCCAACAGGATTTAGGTCAGATGACTGAACAGGCCAACACTCCAGCTGGTTGGGTTTTGCTCTAAACAACTCTGACAAAGCTTGGAACTATGTTTCAGGTAACCCATTATGTAAGTAGGTTAAATACCCTCGCAATTATATTGATACACGAAAAACAATGGAAAACAGTTTGGTGGTTCAACAATGACACAGGTCTGTATATAAGACACTGGCTACCATCCCAGCTTCACCTGCAACTAGAAAATGACCATTTTCTCCAAACATAGAAACAGAGGCTTGTGACATAGCAACATGTATTTTATCCATAATCTCCTGTTACTGTCTATGCTGACAGTTGGGTGACTTTTGAGCTTTTTGTACCAATATCTGTACATTAGTTTAGTTTAGTGGGATGGATGTGGCTCAGCCGGTAGAGCAAGTCATCCAATAACCAGAAAGTTTGAATCCTGCTCTGTCCTAGGTGTGTGCCGTTGTGTCCTTGGGCAAGACACTTCACTCACCTTCCCTCCAGTGTCACTCACAGAGCAGCTATGGTTACACATGTAACTTACCACCATGTGTGTGAGAGTGATTGAATAATGGATCAATAATGTAGGACTGGGTAAGATGTTCTGCTCTGGCCTCCAGAAAGATCTGCCATTGGTTCGTTTATATATAAGGTGATACTTGGCCTCTTGCCTTTCTACAATTGTACAATAATTGAGAAGAGAATTTCTGGTACTTATTCTCTCCGTACAAATAATCACGTATTGCTTTCTGTTCACCTGTACAGAATTGGGTCAAAGGGTCAAAGCTACAGAAAGACTGGAAATTAACTGAGTTAATTTCATTGAGTGCTTTTAAGTTAAGGGGGCTGAGCACAGAGCAGGGAGTGAGACCGACTCACTATAAAAATAGGCGATTTGGGCTTCTTTTTTACACCGTTTTCCTTGTTTTTTTTTTGTTTTGTTCATTTTTACTGTTATTTACAGTGTTGTGGTGATTTTCCTTTTTTTTTTTTTTTTTTTTTTTTTTTAAATT
>JAPQRP010000005.1:45998655-46009328 GCA_037367295.1 Apogon hyalosoma
ACCTGTCACTGTGTCCTGGCCCCGTTAGTGATTAGCACACTATCATCCTGGGGCTAACATTTACTGTACAACAGACACGTGTCATACAACACCAGCTAAAATCGAACATCAAGACTAATTATTATGCTAGTCGGTATTCAGATTAAACCAATTAGACATGGGTCATGTAATGAACTACATACATCTGACAAAAACTAGCTTCAACTGACAAAATTATGTCTAGTAATAAAAACACACTCCTGAGACAGACAAAGGGTGATCTAGTAAACAAAACAAACATACACCTACGGGACACAAACAGCCGGGATTACTAATGAGTATGCTAACATCTGTGCTAGCCAACAAGCATCCAGGCATCGTTCATAAAATAAGTTCATAAACAAATAAACACTGTTAGAACCAGTAACATCATCCAGAGCACAAATCCTCTGAAATACATAGAGTATAGAGGATTTATCTGTGCTGGCTCTGCCATTGCAAACACCTGTGAAATGGATGGTTTGTGTTTACAGTTAGCCAGTGATATCTAGTTGAAGGTGTGTTTGTGTGGTAGTGCCGCAAACCGTGAGCGACTTCACAAGACAATGAGATCTTGGACAAGATCTAGGCCCCAGGGCGCTACTGAGAAGTTGCAAGTGGCAAATTCGGCCCTAGAGGCACTAGTGGGTGGACGGAGGGCTTCCATTCAATGCGTAACAAGCCATTTAACCATCACAATTACTCTAAAACTGTTTAATTGAGGTAAAAATCCTGCAAAGTTTTCCTTTAATTAAATCTAGGAAACATGTTGTAAAAGATGGAGGAAATTAAATTCTTTGCCTCCTATTTCAAACCACAAGTACCAAAGTGTTTTTTTATGGCTGAATCTATCTGAAACTGCACTGTGGTGCACCTCTCAGATGCATTTTATTGCTATTTGTGGTATGTTGTGTAATTTCTCCAGCTTCCTATATCTTCCACTTACAGCAGTCTCTTCTGTCACCACTAGGGGCGTTAGTTGTATGTTTGTTCAGATTAAATTTGATTAAATTAGATAGAACTTTATTGATCCCCTGGACATAACCCTCAGGAGGTTCCAATAGCAACACAACACCCACTGTACAATATAAAAAATATTATAAGACATTAGTAAGAAAAAAAAACAAACTGTATGTAAAACAGTATTTAAAAAAAACAAAAAAAAAAACAAGCAGTTGCACATTGGAAAGTACTAATTAAAAAAAAAAAAAAACAGTTAAATAACATAGTAATAAAGTAGTAGTACTGATAATAAATAATAATCAATATTATATTAGGCCTGTGTTATAATATTATCATGTCAATCAATCAATCAATCAATCAATCAGATTTTATTTATATAATGCCAAATCATAACAAAAGTTATCTCATGACACTTTACATATAGAGCTGGTTGAAACCTGACTCTCAAGCCACTTTACAGAACCCAACAGAATCCTCCAGGAGCAAACACTTGTTGACAATAGCAAGGAAAAACTTCCTTTTAACAGGCAGAAACCTTGAGCAGACCCTGACTCCTGGAGGATAGTCATCTGCCTTGACCTGTTGGGGTTAAAGAGAGAGAGAGAGAGAGAGAGAGAGAGAGAGAGAGAGACCGAGGCCAAATCCCAATTCACCCCTTAGCCCTCCCCCTTACCCCTACCCCTTGGCCCTTGCACTTGACACTACCCCTTGCAACGGAGCTGCAAAGCTTACGGGTTGAAACATTCCCTAATGAAATGGGACAACCCTTTGTGACCTGTTATGTCATCAGCAGTCACCGATGCCGCTATTAACAGATGCAAAAACTTTGTTTCTGAAAGTATTCATCACGCCATCAGCAGCTGGAACCATCTCTGTTGCATTGGCTTTGGTCATTTTTTTGCAGCTATCAACTATATACCATAGAAATGCAATCTATAACACATAGAAATGGCATTAAACTGTCAATCAAATGATTAAGTTGTTTACGAAGAAAATACGTACATTTGTGTGTTTCTTTCATCACACTGCTGCCCTTTTTTGCTGTTTACCTCCATCTTGCCAATGATTTGAACAGAATTATGAGAAATTTCTCCTACCCCTCCATTCGCACTGTGGTCCTGAAAAATCTGTTTCAAGGGCTATACAGCCCTCCACCTTAGCCCTTCTCCTCTGTCTAATCGAGAATCGGGACAATACTACCCCTTCACATGTATGTGCAAAACGGTGGGGTAGGGGTATAGGGGAGGGCCAAGGGATGAATCAAGATTCAACCAGAGAGAGAGACAGAGAGAGAGAGAAAATGGGGAAGGGGGAGAGGTACATTGATGCACAGCAGACTGAACTACAACTGTTAAAAAGTAGAACAGCTGGTGCTAGCATAATTACCAATAGCTAGAACAAATCTCCATAACTGTTAATAGTTAATACTACTACTGTCAAGAAGGTGGTGAATGACTGGACTCAAAACAGATTTATTAACAGAACACAAACGATGAGGAACAAACAGAAAAACCTGGTGAAGTCAGTCGGAGTCTGTAGAAGGGTGATGAGAGAGGTTATGGAGAGGGTGAAAACGACAATGATCCAGTGCTGCAGAGCTGCAATACCAAGCCTTAAATAGGCTTGATTGCAATGCACCACAGGTGAGTCTGAGGGTAAGGATCAATGGAGAGGGAGGAGCCGGCGGTAACACTGGAGCGGACCGTGACAACTAGAAGTACAAGTATTAACAGAGGATGTACTACTACTGCGACTGTTAGTACAAATAATAGAAACCTCTACCATCTATGTAACTATATAATAAACACTATCACAACTACTTGGATAAGTGAGTGATGATGATGATGATGATGATGAAGGTAGGAGAGAAGAAGGACCAGAAACCTGTGAGGTGATAAAGCATAGAGACTCCAGCGAAGAAATCAAGTCATTAACATGCATGAGAGGAGGAGGAGCAGAGAAGAGCTCAGTGTATCATGATGAGTCTCTCAGCAGCCTAAGAATATAACAGCATAACTAAGAGCAGCCTGAGCCACCCTAACAATAAGATTCATCAAAAAGGAAAGTTTTTAGCCTACTCCTACATAGGGAGGGTGTCTGGCCCCTGGGCCGAGGCAGGGAGATGGTTCCATGATAGAGGAGTTTGATAGCTGAAGGTTCTAGCTCCCGTCCTACTTTCGGAGATTCTAGGAACCACCAGTAAGCCTGCATGTTGAGAGCGTAGTGCTCTAGATGGAGTGTATGGAACTAAAAGCTCTTTCAGATAAGTAGGTGCCTGGTCACGAAGGGCTTTGTAAGTGAGGAGGAGTATTTTAAAGTTTATCCTAGCTTTTACAGGGAGCCAGTGCAGAAAAGCCATGGTGACTACTTTGCTAGACACTGCATCCTTAACAGTTTTTGGGCCAAGCACAATGACTTCCATTTTGTCTGAGTTAAACAGCAGAAAGTTGTTGGTCATCCAATGTTTTGGTTTTCCACCAAAAGCCCAGGAACTTTATTACCAGGAACTTAGTTACCAGGAACTTATTTGGGTAAAATAATTCCTGGTAATTGTGTTTCCATCACACCCCAAAGTTCAGGGTAATTTATTCAAATCAGGTTGATGATGTAACAGGGAGCAGTAAAAGAAACTGCACTACAGTTCATGTACATTCACAAACTAAGCTCTAGCACAATAAAATGACACAGTACTTTAAGTGGACAGTTTGGGTTTAACGTTTTGCTGGTTGGTGAATCACTTAATCCATCTGGAATACATTTTAAATGAAGTTCACCATCATTACATATCCTTAATTTCTATTTAAAAATGGTAGAACATGTATTTTCAACTTCTTATTCCTTAAACTAAATCACATCTAACTTTAAATGTGATGGATGGTTCTTTTTCATTTCTGTTTTATAGATATAGTCCAGGTTCAACCCTTTAGTCAGGCAGATTTACTCAAATACCTGCATTTAATTCAACTGCATATTACTTATAAAAGTGCTTATATTCTACTTATATTTTGATGCCTTATAAATGAACAGACAATATTAGGTTAGAATTTTTTTTTTAATTAAAAGTTGAAACCAAACAAAAGGTGCAAAAAACAAGGTGCCTTAGATTAAAGGTAAATAAACGTCTGTGAAAAGTTCGGGCTTCTGGACCAGCTGGTCCAGGACAGCCAGTCTGGAACTCCATGGTTTTCGCTTTCCTATATGAAAAGTAATA
This sequence comes from Apogon hyalosoma, assembly GCA_037367295.1. Classification (NCBI taxonomy): domain Eukaryota; kingdom Metazoa; phylum Chordata; class Actinopteri; order Kurtiformes; family Apogonidae; genus Apogon; species Apogon hyalosoma. The sequence goes on from JAPQRP010000005.1 coordinate 46,002,848, forward strand.
TAAATGCAAAAAATGAATAATAGAATACATGATGACAGATTCCTACCAGTATGATGTGACAAATCAAATGTCTGGCCTGGGCAGGTGTAAAGGGCAGGAGACCATGAACCAGGGCACAAATAAGCCCAGGTTGGGAAAAAGAGGTGAGTCTGTCTGGTCCATGTCAGGTGGAACTCACAATACATAAAGAATAAATCAGTGGTGACAACATGAATACATTTAGCATTAGACTGCTGACCATATTAGTATTAGTTTAACCTGACTTTTGACTAAACAGCTGGTGCTGCTGACTGTGGAACCAACTAAACAGTGAATATTTCTGTGATATACATACCATTGGTTTGTTCAGTGGTCGGATCCACTGTGACCACTGTGGTCCTTTAGTTTCTTATAATTCCGCACAAGTTTACTTGAATTTTACTTGAAACTCACTCGTTTCGTGTCGGCAATTCAAAGTCCATCTGAATTTCCTCCTTCACAAAAACGCTCAGAAGAGCCTGGACCTTGTCATTCGTCCACTTGTCGTAGCTTCTGTTTTGGTCCATTTTCCGAATTATCAAAATACAAAGCTTGTGGAAATAAAATAAAGAATGAATGAAATTGTGGCAGATTAACAAAATGCGGAAACGCTGCGAGTGTGGCGTTCTCCAGCATGCAGCCCCGCCCCTAAGAATTCCTGTTAATCTGAAAAGTACTACCCCCCTACCAGGAACTTCTTCAAGGTAAATTGGGGGCCAAGGGAAAGTTATTTATCCGGGTAATTCCGGTATGAATGCTCCAGGGCTTTTCAAAATTCAGGGAAATCCTCAAAGTTCCTGCAAACGTTCCTCCAGTGAAAAAGGGCCTAATAATGATAGTAAGCACATACCAGGTTATTTTTGTTGGCTAGTTTTTACAAGTTTACACTTTAACTTGTCATCATTCCACCACTTCACACAAAAACCAGTCTAAGGCACACGTGCAATAGTCATGCTGTCTAATCAGCATCTTGATATGCCGCACCCGTGAGATGGATGGATTATCTGTGCTCACTAACATAGATTTGTGAACAATATTTGAGAGAAACAGGCCTTTTGTGTACATAGAAAAAGTCTTAGATCTTTGAGTTCAGCTCCTGAATAATGGGAGAAAAACAAAAGTGTTGCATTTATGTTTGTTCAGTATAATAACCTTTGAATGAACTCATGAACAACATTCTAAATTAAATATAGGAAACTTGCACTATTTACAGTTAAAAATGCAAAATAGAGGATGATATAATAAATGGTGATAAATCACTGAAGAAAAGTAAACTAGAGAGAAACATTCATTTGGGAACTGACTAACATTGGGGTCTTTATGGGTTAAGAAAGGAAGCCTGTACCCTGTACTACATAAATATTCACCAGAAGAAGAAGAAATCTGACTGCACATGCTCAGAAACATCTTCCCTGAGATGTTTTATGTAGCTTTCATGCACAGACAAAGGGTATTTTTCCACAATTTGCAATAAATAGCAGTCATTCCAAAATGGCTTTTTTTGAGTGCTTGCAGTCTTTATTGTGTGTTCTGCCATGTAGAACGTAGAAAAAAAAAAACAACATTTTGCCAAAATATGCACATTAGTACGTTTAGTGTGATCTTTTCTTTTTTGGAATCCCGTTTTCCTGTAGACATTTACTCACAACCACATCCGTTCATCATGTGGCCCTCTGTTTCTATTACATCTAGCCTCTCCATATTTCTTAGAAAGTCTTCCCGACAGACATCCCTCCATGACTATAACAATGCATCTTTTGTCTCTTCCTAGGCTGTTATGTGTCCCTGTTGGCCTTTTCTTCTCTCTGTTGCTTCTTCAATCCAGTCTATTCAGTTTCTTAATGTCACCTTAATATCCTCCATTTCAAAGACAGGAAAAGGGAGGTTCAGACAGCAGCGAATGGGAGTCATCAGTGTTAATTATTGTATTAACGTTAATGTGTGATTATATTGTAATCACTCCTAATGATACAGTTAAATGAACTGAATGTTAGATATTTAAAGAGTCTTTTTAATTGCCTCCATAAAAGTTCACTGGAAACCCTTTTTTTTTTTTTTGGTGTCCTTTGTTACATTATTTCAATGATGTACCTCCAAAAACACGGTAAGCAGGATGTCAAAATAGACCAGTCATTAAATGTCATGTGGACACCGCTATCACATTCTTTTGTAATGGTCTGTGGTTTGTTTTTCACAATTTGGGTTAGTTCGGTTCCAAAAAATGTCATGCCTTACTCAAAAATGTTGAGGACAAATCAATCCCATTGCATTTTTGAAAGTTTTGTGGAGAATCTCCCTAAAAGAGCTGATGGTTTTGGATTTAGAATTAGACAGGAGTGTGGTACTGAGGATGTCTACATAGTTTTGGCTGTGGTGTTGGCGCTCATTCTATGACAGCTTGGTTTGGACTGTTATTAGGAGTACATCAGAGCCAAATTTATAATATTTTAGTTAGTGATACTTGTTAGGAGGCTTTGGTTATAATGTTTGAGTGAAATTCACCTGCTGTATATGAGATATTTTTGTCTTTTCTGGAAAAAAGAAAAATGGTGGAAAATAAACCTTGTTGCACTGCAAGACTCAAACTGTTCTACTTTACATGGCAAACCTGCAGTTTAACCCATAAAGTCCCAGTGCTACTTTTATGTCACTTTTCTCTCTGTTTAATCTTTAAGTGATTTATCACAGTTTATTATATTGTCCTGTGTTGTTTGTTTGTTTTTTGTTTTTTTTGCATGAAAATTGGGTATTTTCCTGTATTTAATTTACTGATCATGTTCATAAAAGCTCAGATTAAAGTTGAATGTTATATCAGAAACAGAGAAAACTGAAGAAAAAGTGACTTTTTTTTATAATTGAATGTAAAATCAAGTGTGTCCATCCACTGTCAATGAAACTCCATGGGTTTTACTGGTGAATCAACATTGTAGAAGATGACGGTGTTTCCGTGTTCACTACGGAGCCTCTGAATGTCTAAATGGGTCATATCTGATGACCATGAAAAGATGACAAACTGCATTTTACACCAATTATTTACATGTATTGATAGGATTAGTGGTTCAGAAGTTATTAAACATTTTACATCAGTAGATGGTTTTGGTTGCCAGTGGAAGTTTGGGTCTTTATAAGTTAAATACTTAACCACAACTTGAGATGGTCTTATATCACCCGAAGTGGTCGAATAAACAAGACTCTGCTAAGTTAAAATTTGTGGATAAAACCCAGTGGTAGAAGTGACTAAACAGAGGTGTAACAGGCTGAACACCACTAAACTTTGTTACCTATGACATTTGGAGAAGGTTAATCAATAGCTTTGTGTTCTTCTGGAGTCCAGAAGGAGTCTGGATAATGTTCAGTAGGCCTTGAGTGAGACACAATCACATAAGTGCAAGACAATTCAAACAAGTGGTGACAGACACAACTAACCCTACCTCTCACGTACTGTAGCCTATTTTGGCATCAATCCAGCTGATGTCATCATGTCTATGCATGTGCTAATGTCAGCATATCAATTGCCTCTATATGTGTGCCAAGTTTAAAGTAAATAGAAACAAAATTGATGTTTTTATACACATTTCAAATTTCGCCTATTATACTGTAAGTAAATGGAAAAAAAAGAGATTTAAAAAATTCATAGAAAATTGGAACTTTGACCTACTTTTCCCAAAATGTAATCACATCTATTCTGAGTTACTGGCAATCTATAAACCAAATTTGGTGTGAATTCAACCAATAGTTTTGTTGCTAGAGTGTTAACAAACAAAGAAATTAAGTAGAAAAGTGCAGGCCTCCGCCAAGGCAGATCAGCCCCCGCCATGATTAATTTACATCTAAACTGAATTCCTGGACCTTGAAAACCAATGGAGTGAGTCGTAACAACACAGTGATTCCGCTGGTAAGGTTTTGCTGTGGAACATCCTGCCCCCTCAAATGAAAGTTTCCAAAGCTTCAGGAAGTAGGGAAACGATAAATGAGCGTTAAGTTTCACTTTCAGTTCCGTGAGCGGCGTTCTGCCCCACCCCTGACCAAAACATGCATGTGTGTAATTTGGTGAACAAAGCTGTATTTCAGGTTGTGGTGCCTGCTGAGTGTAGAGCTGAAGTGTTGAAAACAGCACATGGACATTTTTGGGGTGTGTAAAACCTATCTCCATGTCCTTAAACACTTGCATTAAAAATTAAGGTTCAACTGTTTGACATGTAATAAGGCTTATTCTCAACTGTTGATTGCGTTATGATAAAACCCCCCCTCTGTTTTTTGACATTTTTATATTCCTACTTCTGCTCAATGAATTTCATCCTGGGGGGACACACACACACACGCACACATACACAACCGACCAATTGAAATAACAGGCAGGCTGTGACTGAGTTTTCTTACTCCTATATCTTACATTACTGGCACTGACATTCACCTGAACCGAACTGTCAGCAGTCTCAGAATTTGCAAACTTCCCCATGCACTGGGGCGCCATAAATGGGGGGTAAACGTGACAAATTCATGGGGCCCAGCATTTGTGTGTCCAGTGGATGCAGGTTAGAAGTTGTGAAAATTTTGTGTAAGAGGAGGAATAGAGGAATAGAACCCGGGAGTTGGACGTTGAAAGTATGTAAAGTTTCACTTTTGTTTCACGCCAGTGTCAGTTACATTAGTTATTGACTGCATCCCCACGTATATAACTGCTGCTGCCATATATATATATATATATATATATATACGTACATATACTGTAGGATAATTCCCCTGTTGCTGTCCCTGACCACATTGCTAATGAAGATCTGGAGTTCATCAGCAGCTCACTGTTCCTAATATCTGCTAATGCTAATGCTTGGTACCGTATTTATATCAGGATGGCTAACATATAGGCTACAGCCTGAATTTTCCTAAAGGTATAATAAAGTGAGTTATTGCCAGCCTTTAACCTGTGCCTCCCATGGATTTGAACACCAAGTTTAAGCCCTATTTTAGAGAGATAGTGGACTGAGTCAAACCTAGAAGTGGAACAGTGCTAAAGAAATATGGTGATAAATCGGATATGCAGTTTTTAACCTTTCCTATTCATTGCCTCATGCTTGAACCACTGCCACTAACAAATTTGTGCAAGTGAGTTTTCTTTTTAGATTCAGACATAACATTGTTTTCTGTAATTCTAACCTATTTCCCTTTATTAAATGATTACATGTTTGATTACTTTGCAGCAATACAAGTTTGATAACCTTATGCACTTTAGCTGGTGGGAAATGTAGGAAAGTCTAGTTTACACAGTTCTTTGAAGTAACAAGCATTTGCTGAATCTAGCATGGCCTGCTTGTACAAGTTCATCATTTTATTAAAGAGTAAGCGAGAGTACAAACTCAATTCCATTTTTTTTGTCTTGTGAGCGGTCCATTGTATTTTAATATTATACTATATTGCCTTAAGACACTTAAACTGCAGCTTTAAGAGAAGGTGACCCAACAGTCTGACCAGATCAGTTAAGGCTGCTGTTCTGTAGCTCAACCCTTGACTCCTATCGAAACCAGAAAACTGATATTAGTCTTCCCTCTGACCCCTCATTTGAAGTTTTTATCATACATTTCTCTTATTTTGCTGTTGTATAGTGTTTGTCTGCACTACTTCCCTCCTTAGTGTCTTTTTTCTTTTGTCTTTCTAAGTCAGTTCTTTATCTTTTATCACTCCCTATGCTTGTTATAGTGAGCTATAATGTCCAATAAAGCAGAAATGCAATAAAAATAATATTAAAATATGGCCACGGAGGATGAGGAGGGGGAGAGAGGAGATGAAAACAGAGGAAAAAAATGAATTAAGCATCACTATCCATGGGCGCTGCAGTCACACAAGTCATTTACAAAAACAAAAACATTTTTCAACAAGGGAAATGAGATGATGCGTCTTTTCCTGCCTCTCCATCTTCTCTCTGTCCCTGTCTGCTTCTTTCAAGATATATTGTATATACATATTGGCATGTGAGGAACATGGACCATAACTGTTCTGGCACATCATTTGATTCTATGGTCCATTTGACCTTTAATAGCACTGAAATAATGGACATCATAAAACTACAGTACCTTCACACAGAATGTAAAATATACTGTATGTTAAATATTCATGAGATACAAGACAGTGTCAACTGCTGAGGGCTATATTCTAAGTAATTTGTGTCATTTAAACAAAGGAAACAAAGATATTCTGGGATCTGCCTCCGTTTTTGGTTTTGTTTTGTTTTTTTCAAGCTGGAGCTGAGATTTTATGGCTAGGTTCAAATGTACAAAAAGAAGCCCTTTTTGAGTAAGATGTGATGCTGTTTTCATCTTGGAAAAGTTAACATTTATTCAGTGGAAGGGGGAAAAGTTATTATTTCAGCAAAAAGCAATAATACTGAAATACACATAAAAATGGCCAAAGGAGCAAGAGTAAAGATGAAATAACGTGCGCACACACACATACACACACACACACACAC
>JAPQRP010000005.1:46023943-46041993 GCA_037367295.1 Apogon hyalosoma
ATTTTAAGTGTGATGAGATATTTGGACTAGAAATGAGAAAAATACACTAGGTCAGATTTAGATTTTTTCCAGTGTGAGCTGTACCGTTTCCCATCACAGTCCATCATCTACATACTCAACCTAATCCGTCCTTACATTTGCAAGATTACTAACAGTAGTCATGCTCTCACATCCCAGCAGATATTGTATGTTGCGCTGTGTTTCCTTGCAAATGGGAGTTGTTTGTACAATGTCGCAGAGCACTTACGTAAAACAATTGTTTGCAGAGCAGTCAGAGACACTATATGCCATAATCACTTCAGAGATTAAGTCACCATCATCACCACCACAGCAGTCAAATAAAGACATAATATACATTTCATTTGGTCGTCTTTATTTCCCACACCTCCAGATTTCCAAGTTTCAGTTCCTTTTTATTTAATTTATTAGTTGTGTATCTCTTCATATTAACCATGTGTATATGTAAATATTTGTGCATTTGATATCCAATAAACTGCACCAAAAGTCAGGAAATTCACTACACACTAATACTTTAGATTATAAAAGTGGAGCAAAGCTTTACACATATCTGTATTATAGTATTAAGTTTTCTTCATCAAACTAAACACAAATAGCCAGTTATTTTCAGTCACTTCAAATAACAGTCTTATAATATTCACATGCTACATTATAGCTCTGTTTATAGACAGAAAACAGCCACAGTAAAAACACAAATCACCTCTGTTTTCTGGAGTGTTTGTGTTGTCAACAGCTGCACTAAAAATCTGTTTGGAATTGTCCAAACAAGGTCAGAGCTGTCACATCACAAAATCACTTTATTACTTAATTAACCTCATAATCAATGTCACTTATGTAGAAGAAACACTGTCGTTTCAGCACCAAACTCCATTCTTTTCAATTTGAGCTGTGTCTCAGTGGTGAAAACAACAGTGCTTCTAGCTTGTATCACTTTGTCACTTTCTTTGACTCTAAAAACAGTTTTGTTACGTTAATTTTCTTCAGTATGGGAGAGCAACTGAGTTACTCTCTTCTCCCTCTAGTGGTCACATAAATACACTGGTCCTTTAGTGTCAATAGATTCACTTCATATCTCTACAATTCAAAACACTGGCTTCATAAGCACAACTTTATAATACTCTATTCTAATCACTAATGGTACATTTAGGTCTTTTTTTTTTTTTTTTTTTTCAGGTATGATTGTTACATATAGCCCCTTTAATGTTGATGTTAGCTTCACAGTTAGAGGTGTGACTCTTAGTCTTAGAGAAGGTAATTTAGAATAAAAGTTCTGTTCTCAGGTTAATTTATAATATAAGTTGTTTACTTTTGTAATTTGAGCATCTGTTGACCCTTTCATATCACTATTGTTTTACTGCCTCTGATTTATTTATTTTGCACTCATTAAAAAATACTACTCCTTGCACTAACTTCATAACATAATATTTTGCTATACATTTTCCCCCTTTCTCTTAGCAAGCTGAGGTCATGACAACATACTTTTTAGTTTGGTAATTACATGCTATTGTATCATTATTACTTGAGTATTAGGCCATATAAGGTATTACTTCTATATTACTTTGTTAATAGCAAGCTCCAATGTAAAATGTTACCAGTAAGATATGTAAACATTCAGAGTCAATACAAGGGGATATCAAGCATTAAGAAACAAAGTCAATTAAAATTATTGACAGATAAGATATTATGAGAGAGATCAGTTGTATCAAGCTTTTTTTGTTGCAAGAACACACCGCTGGTATCCACCCAGCACACCCTGGTGCTTCTTTGCATGCACATCATGTTGTTTCAGGAGCCTTCATTTAAAATGTAATTAGGCCCTTGACACTCGAATGAAGAATGTTGTAGCATGGATAAGATTATTGAGATACTGCTTCGGGCCAGTTCTGAGGAAGACATGATGGAGACGGTGAAAGGGAAAGTAGAACATGTAGTAAACTGTATACAGTTAAAAAAAATGTGTCGAAATGGACAGAGGACATATCGGAGCTATGTCGTGGGTTGATGCCACATCCCAACCTTTTCGTCCTGCCTGATTCATGCCATCTGTTTCCTCTTGGATGCCAGACAATTATCAGCTAAACTACTTGGCTGAAACACATCGTTTTGGACAAACTGCTGACCAAACAGTATTGACTACCCTTTCAGTTTCCTCGTCTGCTTTTACACTGCACCATATTTTTTTTCACCCTCCTTTCTCTCCCTCTCTCCTTCACACACTGGCTGTCTACAAGCTATGAATCATCTGTCATAAAAATTAATAATGCCTACCCCAATCAGAACAGAAAAGTGAGGTGCAGTGACAGTACAGCACATATAACAAATCCAAACTAGACTAGAATGAAGTCAAATTGATGAATCACTCAAATGGCTGAATTATGTTCAGGGGAAAGCTGTAAGTAAGTGTAATCATTTATGCATGAAAAATAAAAGGGAAGAGACATTAAGGTGAACCTTGGTGTAAATTTTGTGAATTTTTTGTTGCCTTTCCCCAAGGCCACATAAAATTAAAAAAAAATTGTGTCTTAAAAGACCCAAGCATGAGTCACTGCACAGTGAACCCTAAACTTTCATAGACGGTACTGAAATAACAAGTGCGAAAAAGCTGACAAAGGCAAATCAAAAGCTAGAGTTTGCAAGTAACAGTATCAAACTGACTTTCATATGAAAATTTCAGTGGCAGTATTTAATTTACCGAAACATTGTACCATGAACTGTAACCTCTCAATACCAATACTCCCTATTTGGAGTTGGTTGTTGTGGAGGAAACAATGGAGTGTGGGGAAAGAATATTATGCAGAAAAATCATAGGACAGCATCAATAAAATACTGTCATTGTTTTCTTGTTGTGAAGCTGTAGTAAGCTTTTAATATGGCTGATGAAAATGAATAATCCACTAATATTCCTGTCAGTCCACCCATCTGTCTGTTTCCTTCTGCTTATCTGTGGGCAGCAGATGAAGTCAAGAAGCCCAGACCTTCTCCCTGGCCACCTTCTACAGCTCCTATAGGAGGGGGGGGGGATCAGTGGCCTTCCCAGGCCAGTCCAGAGATCTAACCTTTCCAGCATGTCCAGGGTCTGCCCCGGGCTCTCCTCCCAGGTGGAATATGCCTGAAACACCTCTCCACAGAGGTGTCCTCTGGACTGGAATAGTGCTAGAACCATACCTGTTAAGTCCAATTAATGATGCCCTAACATTTTAAATATCACATCAAAATATAGAAAAAGGTCACAGTTTCTAACCTGTTCAACCATGCAAATACTCTCTCATTCATTCCTTCAAGTGCCTTTTTGAAAACATGTTTTTTTCCCTTCCAAATACCTGTTTAATCCAAGTTTTTCAAGCTGTCTTTGTCAGATGAATATAGACACAATAGATAAGATTTAACCATTTAACTCCTGACATGTCTAGTTCTGAACCTATAATTTATTTTAAATATTCATAAAAATGTAAGTGTTTGCGCAATAAGAGAAATTTAATAACATGCTAATAGAATAGACCTTGTTCTTTCCATAGATATCTGAGCATGTTCAGTTCACCCCCTGCCACCTGTAGGGAACAAAACACAGAGCAGTGAGTGTTGGTTTGGGGTTTATTTATTTATTTATTTTTACACCATTTTCCTTGTCATTTTTTGTTTTTATTGTTTGCAGTGTTGTGGTGATTTTCCTTTATTTTGTTTTGCTGTGTTTTGACCCTGTAACTGCTTTCTGGAGTTCAACCAGGTGCCAAAAAGCAGATGGACTTCTTTGGAAAAAAAGAGCCCCAAGAGCCACAGCTCAGTTGGTAGAGCAAGACATCCAAAGACCGAAGGGTTGGTGGTTCAAATCCTGCCTCTGACTGTCCATGTGTTGAAGTGTCCTTGGGCAAGACACTGAACCCTAAATTGCTCCTAGTAGGGCCTGACAGCGCCCTCATGGCGGCAGCTCCCTACTGGTATAGGAGTGTGTGTGTGTGTGAATGAGTTTATGTGAAGCCTTGTAAAACACTTTAGGCACCATGAAAGTGTGGAAAAGCACTAAATAAGTACTGACCATTTACTATTTAAAACAAAAAACTACTGGGCCAAAATTCCAACGTGTTGTTCAGTGTGTTCCAGTTCACAGTTCATTTTCAACATCCTAAATCTCTTATTGATGTACATTCTGCGTGCCTTATTTAGTAAAAACCTGTCAAACTTAGATTCCTCTCTGTCTTTTTCTGTTATTCCACCCTGTTTTGACCCTAAAACACATAGTAAAGTAAAACCACTAAAGAAAAGAAACACAAGCACATACTCACAGCAGCTTTTATGACACTGAAACAGACACAAATTCACAGCAGCACATTTACCTGAAATAATGTCTCAGGGGCTAAAGGGTTAATGGTTAAATACAGACTTTTATCAATAAACATATCCAATCCAACTTTATTTGTAAAGCACTTTAAAACAACCATTCTCATATCACCAATAGTCATATGTACAACAAATGTATTTCATTAAATAACAGCCAGAGCCGACACTTTTCTTAGCTGTAGTACATACCAGACCTTTGCTCAAAGGAGGCTTGTATTAGAGATAGGCCTTTATTTTTTATTTCTTTGGATTAATAAAAAGAGACTGTTGAATTTGTCATGGAAAATTGTGTTGATCCACTCACATTTCTAATGTTAAAAGTATCAACATCAATAATAGTTTCAATGGATAAAAGTCATGCATCACTTAGCAGAGCTTTAATAGTGTGATGTGAGTTCCTGTTGCTCTTTTAATTTCTACAAATGAAAAGGTAACACACACCTGCAGCGACTGAGACTGAACAATAACACTTCAAATGACTGATCTAGAATGACAGTGATGAAAACAGCCAGATTATTTTGTTGAATTTATTAAACTTGTAGAAAATAAACATTCCAGACACCTGAAGGTTTTACATTTGTAATTGATTGAATGGCTTTTATTTGTTCATGTCAATCAACACCAGCTATTATTAGAGACCCAGCTTATAACTGACTTCTGGTTTTTGTTTGAGGAACTATGGTTGACAAAACACTTGATTTTGAATGAGGACTAGGATTTTTACACATGGGAAGTCAGTTAAGGTGAGACTGAGGAATCAGTTGTCACTCAGGACTCGAGACTTCTTTTGTTCTTAATTTTATTATAACTTACCTTAGTATAATAGCTTTGACCATGCATTTTGACCACAGCCCCGCAAACTGTTGGTTGCTTCTACCATGTAGAGGCTGACTTTAAGTACATGTATGCAAACTATGCTTAAAAGCCAATTTCAGATGTATATCAGAATACGCTGTGTACATGTTGAAAATAATTTTCCTAAAACATGAATGTCTGCACATCTCACATGTCTTAATCAGAGTGTTCCATTTGTAAAGCAGCCAAATATGGGCTATCCAAATAGATTATAATGTTTACAGGACCAAGTTTTATTTATTAATTTTTAATGGTTTTATAGTGTTCTTATATTTATGCAATTTTCTATTAATCCACTTTAAAAGGGATAGAATTGTCAATTTAATTGCAAATGTACAATGGCCATAAACCCATTCATTCATTTTGTTTCATATGCAAAATGATCAGAATGACTGGACTATTACTGTGCATGTAAACAAAGCACCAACTGGGTTTCATTATTGCATACAGAGGCAATATGAGTAATACACCTATTAAAAAACATTTTAAAAAAAACAAAAAAGCACTCATGAATTCAGTTAATATGAAGAATAGCTGAAAAGCAGCTTACCAACCCTAATTATTCTATCTGAATGTATTGCTCTCATCTCTGTTTGATGGCTGCAAAATAATGCAGTCTCTCCTCAGTTTCTCTGGGCTAACATTAAACAAGTGTGCATTTCTTCTAATCCTCTCAACCCATAATGGTCTTTAAGACTTGGTGAAACCTCTGTGATACTGTTGCCAAGGCAATAGACTCAACATTGTGTTTGGTTAATGAGTACATGGCCGATTTGACCCCAAAAGTGTTGGGCATAAATACAAAGAGACAGGCTCGCACATAAGCACAACACACACAAATAGGCTAGGTTTTTCATTCATGGTAAGTGTAGTGTGTGTGCCTGGGGTGTATTGTAGCAATAGACCTATTAATCAGTGTAAATATAAAAACAAATTCATTGGAACGCATACACATAAAAGACTAACACACAGCAGAATTCGGCCAGAGAATGGCCTGCTGTGTTGTACTCGCAGTATATTACAGTAGGAGCCATATTAATCAATATATAAATATAGTTGCCTGTTAGCAGCAGTGACAGTGGCGGGGGTTGAATCACGGCTGCAGTGAGTGTGCGTAAGCGTACACTGTGTGGTGGTTTACGGTGATGGTATACACTTACAGCAGGGCAAAGATTTAATGCATTGGCTCTCTATAGGGACTGCAGCATTATACATTACTGTAAAATAATAATAGTGATTTATATTTGATGGTTTTATACATTTGATACTGCAAGGCATGCCTTTTACTCTGAGTAAACAGCCCTTCTTTATCATTCATTTCATTCCATCTATTCTCCTAAACACACCATTGTGCGTATCTGCAAAGCACAGAAAAGTAGAATCTCAAGGTTTCTGTACAAAAAGTACAGTAACTTTCAAGTCAACACTTATAGATAAGTGTATGTCAATATTTAAGTGTTGTCATAACTGCTTTGTTTTTTTTTGTTTTTTTTTTGTTTTTTTGGAGGGGGGTGTAGAATGGAATGAGGCTACAATAAGTACAATGTGTCTCAGAAATGACAGCAACAGTTCTAAAGAAAGATACCAAGGTTTGGTTTAATATGGAAAAAGTCTGCAAATACATATATGATTAAAAGAAAGACTCATGGTGTATTTAATACTAGAACCAAACCCCAAATATTTTGTTATTGTGGAAAGGTAAAAAAACAACAGCAACAACAACAACATAATAATAATAATAATAATAATAATAATAGTTATTATTATTATCATCATTATTATGCCTACATAAAAGTCATGTTTCATCCCATCATCATAGTTTGCAGAGACTTACAATGACAAAATTGTATTCATGCAAACACCTCCATCCAGCAACATCTGGTAACCCAGTTCATCTTCCTCCTCTTAATGTTGGAGTGATGCTGAGCTCTTTCCAGATTCAAAAACTCGTTTTCACCTAGTCTCAGAAAGCCAGAAGTCCAACAAGACCAACTAGTAAATAGAGCATCATGTTATACCTTAGCTCCCTCTACACTATAAAGGCCTGATAGTACATTTTTATTTCACATTTAGGATTACTTATTTTTAGTGCTATTAAACGATTACAAATTTCAATCAGATTAGTCACAGGGTTGCTGTGGATTAATTTCGATTAATCACGATTCAGTATCATTCATTTTTAATCTACATTAATGGGGTTTCATTTTGCATGCGCAAACTGACTCAAGAAAGAAGGGAATATCTATGCACAGTTTCAACAAAACAACTTGAAACAAATGTTCCGTTTTGGGGTGTTTTGTACTCAAATTTCCCATCAGGAGGGCCAATGTGCTGTTTAGCATCTTCCATCTTTATGGGCTGGTTCTGCTGCCTGTCACTACTGGATCAATTTGCACATGCGGGACGGTAACTCTACTTGGACAAGCTGCCCAAAATGCTTTGCAGCACAGAATGACTCTGAACGTCTCTGACAGATGAGTTCATTGCATTCAAATTTTTAATCCGGTTAATCATGATGATGGATTAATTTGCGTTAATTTTGACAGCCCTACCTTTTTTGTTCACATTGTTATCTATGCTTACAGAGTTCAGTCTGACTTTACCCATAAAGACTCAAAGATTCACCATCAACCAAAACCATCTATTGATGTAAATGTGTAATACCTGTTGATCCACTAATCCTATCAATACATGTAAATAATTGGTGTAAAATGCAGTTTGTCATCTTTTCATGGTCATTAGATGTAACTTGGACATTCAGAGGTTCTGTAGTGAACGTGGAAATATCGTCATCTTCTACAACACTGATTCACCAACAGTAAAACCCATGGAGTTGCTGTTTCCATGTTCACTACGAAGCCTCTGAACGTCTAAATGGGTCATATCTGATGACCATGAAAAGATGACAAACTAAACTTTACACCAATTATTTACTGGTATATGTATTGATAGGATTAGTGGATCAACAGGTATTAAACATTTAAGGTCAGTAGATGCTTTTGGTTGCCGGTGGATGTTTGGGTCTCTGTGTTAAACCACAAGTAACAGTCCGGTTTCTACAACTCTCACAAAGAAAAAAAAAAGACTTTGAGCTCAAAATAAATATTGATCTGGGATTTGACAACAACTGACATGAGCATTTTTTGTCAATATAAGTCCAATGAACAGAAATGAAAGTCCTACCAGCTGTAAATGTGATAAGTCCAGATATTTTTTGTCAATATACTGAACTGAGCCAACAAGGACTTATCCTGAATTTGAATATACTGTTTAATGTATAAATAGTATAAGAGGCTGAACTTAAGCAAACACATTATCTCCTACACTGAGCTTCACTGATTATGCTTTGTAAGCAAGCACCATTTTTCTCTGCTCTAATTTCACTGATATTATTTCTGAGCATACCGCAATTTGATTTTTTTCAAAGAGCAGCATAATTGTTAGAAAAATAGCATGTTATCCTTGTGACTAGAACTTGCTTTGCAGTTCCTTTACAATGCTCCCCTTCGAGAGATATTCCATTAGTCAAGATGTCTGTTCTGGTGAAAGGAGACAAAACCATCTTTCAGACCTTGGTTTTTTCTATGAGGATAAGACTGAGATCTGCGAACACAGTCCTTTGAGTTTATATTTGTTGATCATTTCTATGTGATTCTAACTCTTTCACCTTCTTGCAAGAATAAAGCACTTGACTTTGATTTGCATCCTGAGTTCAAGTGATATTTTTCGATGTCAGAGAGCTCTTTCTCACCACCTCCGTGTTAGCTGTTGTCTCTGGTGTTTCCGGCTTCATTAATGTTTGCAAAACCTCTGTGGTGACACTGTTTTATAACCACATTTTACTGCATATAAAACCAAAAAAGTGTACTACTTTTAATTCATTGTGTTTTTTGTTGGGCGACACGGAGGTGCAGTGGATAGCACTCACTGCCTCACAGCAAGAAGGTCCTGGGTTTGATTCCAACACCAGTGGATGGGGGTGGGACCTTTCTGTGTGGAGTTTCCAAGTTCTCCCTGTGTCTGCGTGGGTTCTCTCCAGGTACTCCGGCTTCCTCCCACCATCCAAAGACATACACTGATAGGTTAATTGATTAATCTAAATTGTCCATAGGTGTGAATTTGAGAGTTATATAGCTCATAAGTAGCTGGGATGGGCTCCAGCGACCCTGCAACCCTAGCGAGGACAAAGCGGGTTCAGATAATGAATGAATAAATGTTTTTGTGAAATGCGAAGAGTAAATGTTCTACTGTACTAATAGGTATGTGTGTGATTATTGTCACTGGTCTCAGAGTGATGTCTCAGCTATTGACATTATTATTTATAATGAACAGACCTCATGCATGTGTAGTGACCAGTGGTTACATGCCTGCTGTCAACATGGCGTCCTGTCCTGCTCACCTCCTCACCTCAGCAGACCCACCACATGCTTCACCAGCTCCATTACTAATTAATCAGTCACTGTCTGTTTGCCCTTCCTGCTTCGGAGTTTTTGCCAGTTCTGTCTTTAGACTTCCAACCTATTTCATGTGCTTGAGCCATTAAATTCCTCTACTACTACTTTTGGCTGCTCCCTGTAGGGGTCGCCACAGTAAATGCTCTGCTTCCATGTGACCCTGTCCCCTGCATCTTTACCTCAGTTCAATTCAATTTCATTCAAAGAGCCCAATATTACATCAAAGTTACCTCACAGGGCTTTACAGAAATTGTTGAATTGATTAAAAAAAAAAAACAATCAACATGAGCAAATACATAATGAAAATAAGCAAACATCCTGCCTGGTAACTCCATTTTCATCCTGACTCATAAAATTCTTTGTAACATTTAACAATAAAGACCCAGTGCTACTTTTGTGGCCATGCCCAAATTTATTTTTCTTTGTATTGAACCTTTCACAAGTGATTTATTGCCATTTATTGTAATATTATTCTCTGTATTTGTTTTTTTTTTGTTCTGTAACAATCAGGTTTTTTCCTATTTAATTCACTGATCATGTAAATGTTCATTATAGCTCAGATTAAAATTGAGAGTTATTAAAACAGACAAAACTAAAGAAAAAGTGACTTTTTCTGCAAAATATATCATTAACTGAACATAAAACAAGTGTCTCCATCCACTGTCACTGATCACACTCCATGAGGTTCTACTGGTGAATCAATGTTACAGAAGATGACTGTTTCCATGTTCACCACAGAGCCTCTGAGCATCCAAACGGGTCATATCTGATTCCCATGAAAAGATGACAAACTGCATTTTACACCAATTATTTACATGTCTTGAAAGGATTAGTGGATCAAGAGGTATTAAACATTTTACATGAATAGATAGTTTTGGTTGCCATTGGATGTTCAGGTCTTTATTGGGTAAAGTGTTTGAGGTCTAAGCTGTATTCCTGAAAGGAATAGCAAATAACAACAGGGTCAGTCTATCTCAGTTCACCCAATGAGTTAAACTCCACCTCCTCCAACTTATCAAAAGGTTATCCAACTCAAAAGTACCTAAATGTACAAAAGAATGCTAGATTTAGTTTCCTTATGGTCTCCCCTTTACAGAAATACCTTGCTTTTTAAAATTGGACCAGTGGTTGCTGAGTTACAGGAATTTGAAATTAGGCTGCCACAGTCTTTTTCGCAAAAAAGTGAAACAATTAAATTGCCATATCTTGAAAACCATTGGTCCGATAAAGTTAAAATTTGAAATTTTGTCTTTTCTGGCTATAAATTACCTACATACCAAATTTTATGAAAAACAAACAAAAAAACCAACCAAACAAACAAACAAACAAAAAAAAACAAATGGAGAGGGTGAGGTTTAAAAATGCCATTTTATTGGGTGATCTGCAATAGACTGACCCGACAAACAATAATGAAACATATCAGTGCTGGTGATAATGGACATGAAAACCAGTTTCATGTGCATTATCTTTAAATTTCTTTCTTTTTTTTTAGATTAAAAAAAGTCAACTCATTACTTCCTGTTTGTTTTTGAATCTTCCTATGTCCATGCTGATATAAAGTTTTACTTTTAGTGTTGTTTTTGTATAATTCTACTGCACCGTTTATATCAATACGGATATTTTCCAAAGGTGATATTTTTCTCCATGTCATCCACATATAAATGGAAATTAAAACCAAAAAATGCTAGTTGGCGTGTATTTGTATGATCAGGTAAAACTAAGAGATTGGGAAAAAAATATCACACCCCATTTTACACATGCCCATAATTGTTCTGCACATGAAACATCAACTGCAGGTGTATAAATTGGTGTATGACCTGTAGTAGATTGTGGTCCACACAGATACCTTTGGGAGATGGACTGGACTGGCATTTCTAACAAAAACAACAGACTATCTGAACATTTTTACCAGGCTGTAGAGGATTTTGCATTATGCAGACCAAAATTAAGCTGTTGACAGAACTTTTATCAAAAACACAGAGGAAGAAAACTGTCCTGCTAGAAGAATATCCGTGTTAGTGTGGTCATGAAATTTGCATTAAAAATCAATATAAATGCCTCCAATCAATTCCTTCTTTTTCTGTTGGGTCAGATTAAATCTGATTTATTAGTCTATTCAGAACCGCTGGACTCATAGGAGTACAGCAATATTACACCATAAAAACACTGCCTTGATCAGTTCATTGGTTTAATCTGAATTAATGTGTGAGTACAACAGTAACACAACAACACAGGCTGCAGAAATGCACTTTTAGACTGGGAAATTAGGTAGGTGTAAGAGCACTTCAGGGCTTCAGTTTCCCATGTGAAAGAACTGTTTGATGGTGAGAATAAAGCAGTAAAAAATATTCTAAAAATTGTGTATATTTAAATAGATATTGATTTACAAGTGGGAGTTAATTATCTGGTAAAACCAGTACAAAAACTCAAACTAACCCTTTCAGAGCCTCATATGGTTCTGCATCAGTGTCTTTGATTCTGTCATACAGGTGTCCCTGCACTACTGCTGTCTCACAGCCCCACCTGGACACTGATCACCTCCTTTGTACATTTAAATAATTTCTTTTAGACTAGACTTGTAGGGAAAAAATTAAGAAATCTGTAGACAGGGTGGACAGACTGTAGTGTCAACTGCTCTTTGGTTTTTGGAGGTGTTAAATAAAATAGAGGACAGGGTTGAAATGACTTTATAGTTATTTAAAGGGAAAACGAGAACTAACATACAAGAACAAGAGAACATTAGTTATGGTTCTCTTATTGTCATCTACAACTATGGGTATTATTCTCTTGCTATGGTTTTTCTGGCCAACTTTTTGTCCCCCCTTGTTCTATTCTGTTTCCTTCCTCTCTCTGTCAGTGTCTCAACTTTCATTGATTCTATTAGCTTTTTGCTGTGCACCAAGACATAGAATACATTACAATATTTAGTTGAATGGCTTGAGCTTTGATTATAGGATACATTCACTGAAGACTCCTTTATGCCATGCAATGCTTAACTTTCAATGACAGGAGAGTCAGACCACTGTGTGAAGTCTTCATTACATCCCAAAAATGTTCAATGTGGTTAAGGTCTGGACTCTGTGGTGTCCAGTCCACATGTGAAAATGATGTTTCCTGCTACCTAAACCACTCTTTCACAATTTGAGCCTAATAAATCCTGATTTTGTCATCTCAGAAAATGAAAGTGTCATCCTGAGAAAAAAAAAAAACAATAATGTTCAGACCTGGTCATTCTTCAGCTGACCTCATTTTACAGACACATAATGTTGTGAACCTAGTCCTGACCAACTAAAGCAACCCCAGATCATTACATTGACCTCACAGGCTTGTGCTGTAGGAACTAGGCATGCTGGGAAATCACTTCAACCACCTCTCTTCTCACTCTGATGTGCCCATCACTCTGGAACAGGGTTAATCTGGACTCATCAGACCACATGATCTTTTTTCACTGAAACAGTCCAATGTTTATGCTCTCTACAAACTGATCATTGAAGATTCGAAGTATATGTACATGCAGGGCGTAGAATTAACTTCTTACCTCATCTGCCATTGGCTAGTGACCTCCAATTTTTTTCTGGCCAAAATAATTTTTCACCGGCCAAATAAAAATTACATGCCTTATTTGACTTAAAATAATTACCATACGTTTTTATTATGAAAGGATCCACCCTTGATTTCAGCTGGACCACACAGTATGGTTTTATTACCCTGCCTTCCAAAAGGGGAGGCAAGGGGTATTGTTTTTGGTTCGGTTTGTTTGTTTGCTAACACACTAGCAGCAAAACCATTGGTTAAATTCATATCAAATTGCCAGTGACCAAGAATAGAGCTCCTTACATTTTGCCTGGCACCAAAAAACAAGTCGTGCCAGGCACAACAAACCCTGCCCTTCACAGATATTTCGCCCATTATAAGCAAATGGGAAAAATTTAAAAATTCATTAAGAACATTTTTTTAACTTTCACCTACTGTTCCCAAAATGTAATGGGATCCATTCTGGGTCACTGACAATCTATAAAGTCAATTTGGTATGAATACATCCAATAGTTTTGCTGATACAGATGTGAAATTTCGCCCATTGTAAGTAAATGGGGGAAAAAAAGATTTAAAAAATGCCTAAAAATTTTCAACTTTGATTTACTTTTCCCAAAATGTAATTAGATCTATTCTGGGTCACTGGCAATCTATAAACTCAATTTTGGTATGAATTCAACCAATAGTTTTGCTGCTAGAGTGTTAACAACAAACAAAAACAAACAAACAAACCAAACCAAAAACAATACCCCTTACCTCCCCTTTGGGGGGGTGGGGTAAAAATCATTTAAAAGTGTTATTGACTCCATTTATACATATATGGAGATTCCACATACCGCACTGAGGGCACTCCCCTACCACCCTGCCAACACCGCCTGCCACCCCATTTAAATTTTCTAGATCCACCACTGGCTTTTCTGTGTGAATATCATAAGTTTCCCAACCCTATCCACCAGAATGTACCTTCTGTTAAAAATCCTTAATTTTGTGTTTACTAAATATGAGCATTAGATACAATTACCAAATAAAACCCCATACACCATTTGACTTAAAGCAGATGGCATCCTTATTTTAGTCTGTTTGTCATTACTTTTGTTTGTCAAAATGAGCCACTACACAGAGCTGGAACACACTGTATAAACCATGACATAAAATATAGAAAACAAAGCCAGACAAAGACACAGTGTCATAGGAAGTCTGGTCTAGTGAGGCAGTGTTATGTTTCAGCATATTGTGTGTATGCATCACTGTGTGTTTGTGCGCCATATATGTGGGTGGGTGGAAGTTGTTTGGTGCTGCCAAGTCCCTCTTGTTTCCAGAACTCTCATGTTGGCAGGTATGCAGTCCTGTAGCTTGCAGCAAAGAAGTTGGAGACAGCATTGGCCAAAACATCTCAAGGGCTAAAAACGAATCTGTGGAGAGCACTGCAGTACTTGTCATTTAGGTCAGCAGCTGAAAATAAATCTTACATATGAGCTTATTGTGTGGCATACTTATAGCAGTGGTTCTCAATCTTTTTCTGTCGGGCCCCCTTTTGGAGGACAAAAAATCTCCAGGCCCCCCTCAACCCCAACAACATTGTAACAGTGATGCAATTATAACTTTTATTGAAAGAAACATCAATATTGTAACAATACTTTTTGCTTTTCCTTGAATAATTTGCTGTGCAAATTAAAAAATAAGTTAGATTGTTGCTTGAACAATAGAAATTAACTAAGCAAGACTGCTCCCTGAGACAATAATTTTCCAAATAAAAATGGAAATGCACAATTATCTTACAGCTATGACAAAGTTGCTTTTTTTTTAGAACAAGCAATTTTGGTAACAGGTCAACATTCAGGATCAACATTATAACAATAACAGTGGCTGCAATGAGCTGATTTACATTGCACATCTCAGAACATTAAAGTGCACATTGTTAAAACTGTGCAAAAACAAACATTGCACATTTTTCTTCTTTAGTTAAATTCTTGTCCATTCTCCAAACCTAAACTTTTTGTCTAGTCTGTGCCAGATCATGATTACAGTAGATTTGTTTGTTGTATGTCCCTAAAATGAGTCCACGGTGCACCAGCACTAAAACATTTGATCCACTTGCGACATGTTCAAACCTGAGAAAAAAAAAAAAAAAACACCCAGGAGAGATCCCATGCACTCCCTGACAAGCCTCCGCGGGGGCCTGCCTCACAGTTTGAGAAACACTGCTTATAGTAAACCACTATGCCGCGGTTATGGCATTGCAAAAGTTTACTTCTCTTTTACGTAGGATTTTGTCACATATATACATTGTAGCTGAGTCTCATCATTACATGAAAAGCAGCACAAACACAAAACTTGCATATAACCTAAAAGTAAGATGGTATATGTTGACCCTAAATATAGCCTGTATATAAACTGAAGGTGTTACTATTACATGAAGAATGTTAACATGAATACTTGAAGGCTCAACTATAGCGCTTAACTGCAAATTAATGCAAAGCGGGTTTCACCCTGCAGCATCTGTATGTTGATGAAGGCCAAACTAGCAAACAGTTACTGAATAGTAATGTGGCTTATTAAGATTATTATATCAATTACAAACTAATTTTTCAATGCTTCAGTGATGTTGGCCCTATCTGGATTTGAGTGTTACCTGGCAAGGTAACAATACTTTACCTATACCTGTGGTTACGTACATATTAAAGCATGACCAAAGGTACTCAGAGCTTTACCAGTCAGGCCATAAGTGAAATATTGAGCAATAATTAAAGACTCTCAAATAAACCATGATTAAAAGTGGTTTGGAAAAAGAATAAATATACACTGTCTGGCCAAAAAAAGTTGCACATGCAATATTTCACGGCACCACCTTTGGTTTTGATTACAGGAGACATTCACTGTGACATCTTTTTTGACACATAATGCTTATGTAGTGTCACAATAAGGTCCATAATATTTTTTCCATCCATAGTTTCATTAATTTTTGATCACAGATGATGAATGAGATGCTACTTACTGCATCAGTTAGGGTTAAATAACCTGTTACAGCTGAAACACTTTTAACCACTGCAGTACCTACCAATAGATGGATCTGAACTATTTGCTTAATTAAACCCAGGCAGTTACTTATTTTGTCCAGGCTGTTTACTTAACTCTAACTGATGCAGTAAGTAGCTTCTCATATCTTTAACATCAAAAAGATTGGCCAATGCCAGGATTGATAAGTCCAGACTCTAATTTGGGATGTGATGAAGACTTGATGCAGCAGTCCAATTCTCCATCATCAATAATATGGATGGAAAAAATATGAATCCAGGCAGTGCATAAAAACACATGAAAGCAAATTCTATATTCATATATTGTTACAATGTGTTTAGCTCAGTGATAGCAACAGGACTGTTTTTGTTACGCTTTTCCCTGCATCTTGGGACTATATAATAAAAGTCTCTCTGTGAAAAATGTGGGATTTGTCATTTAAATGGTAATAGCCATCTGCTGTACCTGGTTGATGTATTTAGATGCTGGGTAAGGCTAATACTCAATAATAAGCCGACTCAATCAATCCATTATTTGGTGGCTTACATGGTCAAACCATGACACCAAGGTCAAGAAAGTATCATCTGAGCGACTAGGGCTCTCAAGACACAAGCATTTCAACCCGTTCACACGTCACACCTTGTATGTCTCACACAGAGAAACTACCAGGATAATGCCCACCAAGTTGCACTGCTATTTTTTATAACAGTGCAACAGGTAGGAATTAAGTGGGTTCCCTGTAGAGTTCAGAAGGTGCCTGTCCCACACCAGCTAATCAAATAAAAAGAATATAGCTACTGAACAATCAAAAAATAGCATTGCTCTATCCAGGTAAGATTTAGATATTCCCACCACAACATTACAGAAGAGGACAGCTGTCACACTGATCTCACTGAAGTACAATAAACAACACTAACATTATCTCTCTCTCACACACACACGCACACGCACACACACACACGCACACACCTGCTCTAAGAAATGCATTAAATGAATTAAATATTTTTATGTGTATGATTTTATGAGTCATTTATCAGATCAGACCCCCATCCCCACCCCAACCAAACCCCTGCCGCCTCCACCAAACTCTCACTCGGAACTCAGTTCAAAACTTGAGAGCCCTGCGAGCAACAGATGATCAAACTGAAAATTGGGAGAGAGGGGAGATGTAAAAATGAAGCACAAGTGGTGTTGGAAAAACAATGGACTAAACATAGAACTTGTATATGTAGAGTTGCTATAGCCAAAGACAAGAGAGCGGCAGCAGGGGGAGTCCAGAACTTGTGAAATAAAGCGGTAAGTCCTCCTACCTGAACATTTCATATCCACTGTGTTTAAAGGTTAAAGGTAAATTCACTTTATTGTTTCCATAGGGAAATTCAGTCTCTGCATTTTACCCATCCTAACTCACACACACTGTACCTTGCATTAGCATTAGCATTAGCACATGGCACACATTAGAAGCAGTGAACTGCCATTGAATGTGCTTGGGACCAATTCCAGATCCAGAGGGAATGTGCAATGTTCTCATGTGCAATATCCTTAAGTGCAACGTGTGGATAGTATATACCTTTAGATATTTATTACAAGTTACGGTGCTATTGTCTTATAACTGTTTTTACAGTGCTTTTAATTTTTCTATATATTTTTTATATTTTTGTACTGCTTATATCTTTGACTGCTTATTTGATTTTATCTTCTAACCCTTATGCTTGAGAGACCTCTGCATAATAATTCCTATGTACCTGAATCTGTACGAATGGCATATCTATCTATCTATCTATCTATCTATCTATCTATCTATCTATCTATCTATCTATCTATCTATCTATCTATCTA
>JAPQRP010000005.1:46042093-46054689 GCA_037367295.1 Apogon hyalosoma
TATCTATCTATCTATCTATCTATCTATCTATCTATCTATCTATCTATCTATCTATCTATCTATCTATCTATCTTCAACAGCACCCTTTAAGTAGCTGTTTTTTAATACTGGGGTAAACAGGATGAAACCCACACAATGCAGAGTGATCAGGTAAACGCAACACAGATCATCATCATCATCATCATGCGTTGCAGACTGTGAAAATGCATCAATAGAAGGACTACACACCTACAAGTTGTAGAGGTAATGAGGTCAAATGATAAACAGAGGAAAAATTACAAAATGTGTCACTGTCCAAATAGTCAAAGAACTGACTATAACTACATCATCTAGTGCATTTGAAATCATAACTTATGGAGGCTTGATGTCACAAGTACAATAAGTAATAACAGTAGTCCATAACTCTGAACAAGATGTGGCTCCTGAGTGTGTTTTGAACAGCACTCAGGAGCCTCAGAAAGCTTATAATGATAGGCACTTTTCTTATTCTACTTCTATGTGTGTCTTTCTCCTTTCTAACTATCCAGTGTCCCTATTTCCCTCTCCTCCCTGCACTCCTCTGCTGCAGTGACCACAGAACAACCCTGCTGAGGAGAGTTTCAGCATCAATAATAATGAGGGAGGGAGAGGGAAGGAGTGCGAGAGAGATAGGGAGGAAGAGAAAGAAATAACTCTCCCTTTCTGTGGCCTAGGGGAGTACAGCAAGATTAGGTACTTCAGTGGCTGTGTGCGCTCGCATACATACATAAAAAGGATGATGTAGGCCTATTTAATGTGCATGTCAGGTATTTTTCATCAATACAAATAAATGTTGGGAAGAGTCTCTAAGTACAAATGAGAATTGCTTTGGAATGAAGGAGATTAACTTGAGAAATAACATTGCTGGAGCACAAAGGGAGTAAGGGAATATAGGTTGGGGGGTGGGGGGGTGTTGACAGGTGTTGTTACGAAGGCGGCACCAAGTGGTCAGGCAAAGATAACGGAGGGATGATAGATGGTTATGGAAACTGTTCTTTAAAAAAAAAAAAAAAACTAAACTAAAAAGCACCCATCAAACCATAGATCCTAAAACAATAAGATAATGAGACAGTTTGACTGAAAGCAACACATAAAGCAGAATGTGATCATTTTAAAACCATTCATCATTTCTCATAGCGTGAAACATTAGAGCCGTGTGGCTAATAACTGAGAACGAGTCATGTAACACTGGATTCTAGATACATTTCCTCATCTCTATAATGGCACCAGCAATCTTGACAGTATTTTTTCTTTTCCTTTTCTTTTTTTTTTTTTACTTTAAGCTTGCTTTTGATGTTTCGCAAATGGCCAAATACATGTCAAATTCCAATAATGATTAAGTCATGGTCCATTAGATAACATTCTCTTGTTCCCTTGTGTTTAAGCCATTTTCATTAATTCAGCAAACGTCTTATAAATAATTTCAAAGAATCTATGGGAGAAGTCACATTTCATTTATTTACAGTGAGACCATATATGTGGGAACATGACTGTATTTGACAAATATTAGTGCAATAGTGAAATTTTCTCTAGAGCTTTGTAAATATGTATCGAATGGATGAGTCCATTAGCTTTACTTCATCTCTCTGGTCAGTCTCCACATGCATTTTCCTATTGCAAATTAATGTTGTGGTAAAACGGAGGAACATGGACTCTGTGATGGTGAAGCATTCAGCTGAAATGAAATGTTTAATGTCCTGTGTGTACATATCACATTGACAGTATGTGTACATTGTGTGCACGTGTATGTGTGTGTCGACTAAATGTTTAATGTGCAGCCACCGCTCTCCATTTTCTACATTATTAATCAGCCAATAAGGTGACTCTCTCGGGAATGATCCTGCCTTTCCATTTACTACAAATGCACACATGCACACATGCAAGTGCACAGATACTATACATGGACTGACAAAAGTCTCACACAGTAAACATCAGGAGAAAGCCTTTTTTCATTTTGAGTGTGCATATGAGAACTCTCAAAGGATGCAAGGACATTAACATTAATAGTACTGAGAAGTGTGCTGGTTGTTAAACTTGCACTACATAGATTTTAATGTGTAAAGAGACATAATGTGTTTATCGCAAATTGTAGCTACACTAAAGAGAATGAACAAGGTCACATTCCCACAAACTGAGAATCTCTCTACATGTATCTGATTTACTCTAATGAAATTGTGGTCACGTCTTTGCATACCTGAAGGCACAATTATAATCTGCCAAACATCATTGTCGATTCACAGGGCATAAAGCAGTCACTGGTAGTGTCTGGTGCACAGTTTACACTAGACAGAACTTTTGTCTTCATTGGAAACTGCAACTGTGTAAACTCATTGCCTACGTTTCACAGTTCTTAAAGAAATGCAAATTAATATGGTGCTACAGCTTCTTTGCAATTAGCTTTTCTTCTAGAAAAATAAATATTATTCTTTAAGCAGTTCCTTCGAAAAGCCACAGTTAGATGCTTTATTTATCGTTCACATCATGTGGTAGCTTGGTCTAAAGTTCCCAACATAAACATTTTCTGAAGTCATTATTATTTTAGATGGTGAGCTATGGTTAACACGATACCACATTAAAAATTAACTGTTATTTTACTACCCCGCTCAGACTGACATTCATACAAATAAAACACACAATCTTTTTTTTCTCTCTTCATTTTATGTACTTCATCATCCCCTACTGAATATGTGTGCCAGGAAATAAGTATTTATGCTAATTTTGTATATCATTGTATAGAGCAGGTACAAGTTATCAGCAAGAGATGCTGAATTGCTGAGATGTCCCAGGATAATCAAACCACAGTCAAATTTTACTGTCTCAATAAATCCCTGATATGAGTTGAAATGGGCATCTTCTTAAACCACTAGTCTGCAACACTCTGCATTTCCAACCCCAATTCTAGAAAACTTAGACTGTTGTGTAAAATGTAGATAAAAACAGAATGAAATGATTTAGAAATCTCATAAACCTGTATTTCATTCAAAATATAACATTGAACTTGTAATCTTGGATTTTATGGTGATTGCTAAAAAATAAGCAGCTTGAGAAATATTTTGCAAATAACTAGGTTAATTAGTAAGCAGTTAGTGACATGATTGGGTATAAACGAGCATCTTAGAGAGGCAGAGTCTCTAAGAAATAAAGATGTGCTGAAGTTATCCAATGTGCAAAAAACTGCATCTACAAATGTGGAACAATCATTCAGTGTGAAAAGAGTTCACTGAGATCCACAAATGCCTCTTAGAGGTCCATCGAGTGCAGAAAAAGCCATATGTGCATATGATCCACAAAAAGTTGCCATCTTCTCTGGGCTCATTTAAATCAAAGTGAAAAACTGTTCTTTTAGGAAACTATAGACACTGTGTCCTCCAGATTAAAGAGTAGAAGGACCATCTCATTACTTTATTTTTTATTTTTTTTTTTTTTTTGGTCAGTGATGAGTTCAATAACATGCATCTCTGATGGTATGGGGGTGCATTAGTGCTTATAGAATGGGCAGCTTGCGATCTGGAAAGACTCCATTAGTGCTGAAAGGTACAAATAAGTCTTACAGCATATGCTTCAATCCATTTCAGGTCATTTTCAGGGAATGCCTTGCATGTTTGAGTGAGATAATACCCAACCACATAATGCATCTATATCTATAACAGCCTGGCTTTGTAGCAGAAAGGTCCAGGTGCTAAACTGGCCTACCTACAGTCCAGGCCTTTGGAAATATTATTCTAATGTTTTATTATCCCTTGTGTGGCTTCATGGTGATTTATGGGACCGAAACTATAAAATAGCAACACAATTAAACTAAGTGGCATAACTATAAAAGCAAAATCCCCAAAAACCTGAAAAAATATCTGCCTGGAGAGACCTAGCTGGCATCAGACTAAAATTAAATTAAATTAAATTAGAAAAAAAAAAAAGAAAAAAAAAAGAAAAGAAAAGTGGTGTATATTACAAACTGGTCTCACAGATATACAGAGTTGCAGCAAAGCAGGGAGCAAAGCAAAATGAGGAGACGGCAATGTAATTAGAATTACTATGATTACATTTGACCCACACACACCGTGGGCAGTGTTATTTGCTGTAGATACACCCCCAGGTCCATGTGTAGAAATGTTCCAGATACAGCAAAACAACATGACAGTAAAATAGAGATGAGGATGTATGCTGAGACATACAGCACCACAAAGTTTGGGTCATACATTAGATTAGATTAGATTAGATTAGATTAGATTAGACTTTATTGATCTCACAGCAGGGAAATTCAATAATCAAGGCAGCAACAGAATAAAATGCAAGAAAAAAGTGTACATGCATAAGGATAGTGCAAAAGCAAACAATATAAAATAATAATAGCAAAAAAAGCTATACAGACTATAAACATATTTACAACAGAGGGGAAACTGCAAAAAGTATGCACATATATCAAAATACATACTTAAAATATGAATAAGGAGAGTAGTATAGATTTATGTGTGCGTACACTCAGTAGCTAGCATGACCTGCTATCTCTGTGGAATTTGGAAAAAATAACCCTCTGGGTTGTTTGGCTGGTTTGTTTTTCTTTGGACAACTCATACATCTTCAAGAGCATGAAGCACAGGACGCAGCAACAGTGCCTAAGTATTGACAGAATTCGTTATAGTCAAACATGTATGAACAGCAGATCCCCACAAAAGAACACACCACATAAACAAGATGTTGGTCATTACAGACTGATCTCATGAAATCGCATTACATGTCACGCCAGTTCTTATGGCATTTGGTGTGCTACATGTGCACATTTTCATCATTTCGTTTGTTATTCAATGCCATTTGACTGCATGTCAATGTACACCAAGATCTCCAGTTTACATATCCATAACCCCTAACATTAAACCTAAACCTAACCCCTACCCACTAATCAAGTGGTATTTGACACGCATGAACAGACACACGGAAAAATTATAATGCATACAGATAACACGGCACTTTTAATTAATGTGTTATCTGTACGCAATTCATGATATCACATTTGTCATTATCAAGTACTACAATTTCCATTGTGTCAGGGAATATATGGGGGACTTTGAAAATGGCTTTGGAAGATAGCATAACCACCATTGGACGGCTGGAATAGTTGCCCTGTGGCAGTTATTCTGTGGGATTATTCCACCATAGTACATTCTATGAGCTAGAAAAGAATAGAATAGAATAGAATAGAATAGAATAGAATAGAATAGAATAGAATAGAATAGAATAGAATAGAATAGCCTTTATTGTCATTGTGTATATGATGAAATTAGGAGTGCAACTGTAGTCAGTGCAGCAGTATTTACAAACACCAGTGCCACAGAAATAAGAATAGAGCGAATATAAAATTACAAAAACTAAAAAATAAGATAAGAAAATATAATAAAAAATACAATTTAGCAAAGTAACATAATAATAATAATAATAATTAATACATAATGAATTTAATAACATAATATAACAAGAACACAATAGCAAGTAATATAGCTTAGTGGAATAAAAAAATACAACTGGATAAAATATGAATAGGTGCAATTTACTGTATTAACCGTATGTATCTCTATGAACAGTATTAACACCATGTATTTCCTATAAAAACAGTATGTATATCTATGTAAAACAGTATGTATACCTATGAACCAGGTCTATATAAATGTAGTGCATTTATTTTTGATAAATATTGAATAAGATTATTACATGGTTATACTTATTGCACATAATTCAGATTAAATTTCTGGTGTTGATGGAACAGCAAAAACTAAACAAGAAAGTTGAGAATTTGAAGCCGTTCACAGGTGCTGATTTCCCATCTGTAAATTCATCCCATCTATTCCCAGAGCAGTTGTGTCATTTGCAGGAGATATTGTCACCTCTAATAAGGAGTTGGTGTCAGAGATAATACCAAACTTTCAGGACAGCATTTCACCAGAGAAAAGGCCGGTAAAAACACTGCACTGAGCTCCTACACATGGAAAGAAACACTGAATGATAATACCCATTACATTTTTTACATTACAATAGAAATTTCCTGTTTCATCACCAAGCTATTAAAATAAGTTAGTTATATTTACATTCTAAAACAAGCCACTGGTGACATGAGTTGCACAAAGTCTCGCAGTCTTCTTATTGCAATGAGCTAGATCCACTAATGGCATCATTAATTTAGCTAACAGACTTATAAATGAGGTCATTCATTAGAGTAATAAATGCATTGAGGACATTAATTAGAGTAATAAATACATACACATTATCTATTTTGCTGTCACACAGTGAACAAAACAATTCAAAGTCCTTGTGAACCCATGATGTAAATGACAGTGTATTGATCTAGCGTTCTAGTGTTGATAATGAATCCAAATGCTCTTTGACAGACACACAGTGATCCACGATCAATACTCTATTACGTGTATGAGCCATGACTTGAGTGAAGATCAGAAGGAGACAGGCAGAAGTGGGTTTCTGAATGAGTAATCAGATGAACAAAAAAAAATAACAGACTTGAGTTTTGCAGCGGGTATTAACTGACAATAAAGTCACAGAATCAGTTATTCCACAGAGCACCCAGACTTTAAGGTATGTGGTAGATTTGCTGTGTAGGTGTTTTTACTGAGGCTGTCATTCACCTTTGTCAGCATGACTTACACGTCAAATTTAGTTCAGTGTTATAGCTTAATATACCTGCCATGATTCATATCCATTCACCTAGTGGACCTTCATCTCCATCTTCATAACACCTCTATTTGTAATGTTTCCAGTTCTGCCTATTTCCACCATAGACTGTTCAAGAAAGTGGATGAGAAATCAACACAGAATACCTTCGATCAGACCTGGGCATTGCACAGCCTGTGGCATGAGGTCATTGGCAAATTAAAAGTCAATGCAAATATATATCATCGTAATTGAAGCAACCAATACAACGGCACTGCTTTTATTTTGAGGGATCTGCTAAGTTAAATTTTTTTTCGCATGTATTTTGTGTACATAGCATAAGGCTAGAGAGTTAACAAGACATGGACTGCTAAGTATTTCTTCACTGGTCAGAGGTAAAGAAGAAAAAAAGAGCTGAGATATAAACAAACAAAGCTAGATGCATTTATTGTTGTAAAGTTAAAAGAGCTTTATGTAAGAATTATGTTCCAAGTAATCATAAAATGGCCCTGACTGTCACCAGACATTAAGGAATCATGTCCATTTCAGATACTGATATCACTGACAGTAGTAGTCCAGCCAGAATATTCACATTTGAAAAGCTAAGTGGCAGCCCACAAGTAATGTTTATGTTGTCATTTTGTGTTTTGGTCTGATGCTCCACCCATCACCTGTCTCCCAGTCAGTAGTATTTGGGCATCCAGGTTGCCAATTCCCAGTGAACTGCAGCTGGGAACATTTCTGATCACAAATGTCTGACATTACTATGACCTGTTTGACTACCAGTATGGCTTTGGTGGCTCTGGTATGTCTGGTGGTCCAGGAGTTCAGTCACCATATTCTCATGATGTTAAAAAAAAAAAAAAAAAAAGTGTTTTGATAGTTTAACGTAACTTTTAGAATTTCAATCTTTGTTTTGTAATGGTAAAAAAAACAACATGAAAACCTTTATTTAATGAGGTGTACTGTCCTGCCTCATCCAGTTACACATCATAATTAATCGTATTTTAATCGCATATCAATATTTGACACCAGAAGCAATATTTTCCAATTTGAACAGATTTAAATAGACTAAATCAATAAACAGACACATACATAAGCTTAAATAACCAAATCCTGTCTGTTTTTTCTATGTAAACTGCTAAACATGTTTGTTTTGTAAATGAACAGTACTTTCAAGTACATTCCAGAAGAGTAGTAAGTGATAAATAAATCCTTGACCAAAAATAAACAGACCAACAGTTAAAGTGCCAAACATTAAGTGCCATATCATCTAAAAGAATAAAGCTGTTGGATTGTGTTTAAATTGTCATTTTGCATAGCAGTTCATGAGTGGGGTCTGATGACTCTGTCTGTAGCACTGCTGTGACTAATTTAACCAGGCAATTCATGTTGGTTTAAGTTAATATTAAAATGATACATTATTTATTTATTTTCAGATATTTCAGTTGATTATTAAAAGAGAATCAAAACAAAGCTGATAATTATTAAGAGAAAACACTTAAATTTATATAATTTAAAGATGTGCTTTTATTTTGAAATTTGTTAAAATAGGAAGTACCTTTAGATTGTGATGATGAAAAGAAAAAAAAACCTTTACATTCAAGATGTGGAGTGTCAGTTACCTATTTGTGTTTTGTAAGCTGCAGCGTGTTTTAAAATAAACGTTCAGTTTGAGAAGAAACCTGTCTGGTCATTAAACGCCAAAACTCTAACTCCTCTCTAAGCACCTTTTCTAACCCCTGAGCTTCTTCAGTGGTAAATCCTGTAATCCATTTCACCAGTGAATTTGTTCCTTTATCAGACATGAACTCACTTATCTTAGCTCTAAACCCATTATCTAGTGGAGTGTCGGTTGGCAACTGCTTGGTGGTAAAAGGCACATTAGCATTAGCATTAGCACATTCGTACTAGCCACCATGTGTTTGTCATTTACGTGTAAGTGTTGAAAAAAAGTGTTGTTGTTGTTAGTGTGTTAGGCTTGAATAACTGCAGTGGTATCCAAACTCTTTGTGGCATAGTTTGAACACAACAGTGCTGTTATCGAGGCTTCAGCCCAGCTGTTTTACAAATGTACATTTCCCGTCCACTGACTCAAGCAACACGGTCTCATCCTTGTCATCCATCAGAGCATTCTTCTGTTGTTTATCGGTCTTATGGCCTAACGTTGCCTCTTCCACTTGTTCAGTGCATCGGTATGATCGGTATGCTAGAATCTCATGCACTGAGAAACATTCCGTGTTGTTTATGGTGTAAAAATAAGATTCGATTGAATGCATTATTTTTTTTAACGCCGTTATTTGTGCTGTAAATAATTAGTCGAAATTAACATGTTAAAGTCCAATCCCTAATATATATAAACACATTATCCTGAATACAATCAAATACAAAACAGATATCAGAAACACAGTATCTCATGAAATTTGCGGCAAACAAGGATCGACTCAAAGATGAACTGATTATATTTTTGTGGCAGAAGGTCAAAGATCAAGGTCATTGTGATCTTACATAACTCATTTTTGGCTATGACCATTAGTAATTGACAGAACTGCATGAACAAATTATGATGCAAAAATAATGTGTGCATCTGATTGAACTGTCTTATTTCTTATTTCAGACAAACCCTTTTACTAAATTACCTCAGCATCATTTTATATAAAAACTCAACACAAATACCTAGAAATACGGGTGTTTTTGTGTCAATACAATACAAACAAATCCATTCTGCTTGCTCTGTGTACAAGGCAGAACCTTTTGTAACAAAGCTTTGTCATCCATACAATACAATGAAACACACATAGGTGTAGATGTTTAAGGTATAGATGGATGTCTCAAGGTAACACATTGTCAGCTCAGATAAGTGGAAAGAGTTTTGTTTGCCACTCCTCAAATAACTATAACAATAACAAGTGTGCAATAAGAAGAAGAACTGGGGACAATTTAGCTAAAATCACTTTTCTGAAAGTTTGGCTTAGGCAACATTTCCCTGCAGTGTTGTATTCCTGGCCCAGTATGACAACTGATCTCCACAATTATCAGCTCTGCCTGCTGAGGCTGTATGCATTGGGGGAACAGGTTTTGTGGTAATGCACTAATTTCATAATCAGATTCAAGAGGATAATAAACACATTGCATTGTGGGATTCAGTATATTTCAAAGATAGCTTCAAGTTTGTCACATATTGTGCACTTTTTTATTTTTAGAAACAATAGTCGTTTTTCCATTGAACATATGCAAAAAACGTTTCCGACATTTACTAAATGTCGAAGAAACAGAAGTGCATAATGTCAGTTTTTCCATTAAATCACAAATGCAATGATTTGTTTATTTATTATTGCGAGATGACACGAGAAGTAATTCCATAAACATGGCAAGGAGCGTAAATATCGTATTGATTTACAGATATATTCATTATTATTATTATTATTATTATTATTATTATTATTATTATTATCATTATTATTATTATTGTTATATATTACCCCTCTAGCCCGTACTAAATTTAAAAATGATTGGGTTTCCTGGTGAGCACACAATACCGCATGATGTTTCTTTTAAAACTCTTCTTTGCTTGTTATAACGTCCATCAGCATCTGGTTTTTTAATTCACCTGACTCTAGTTGCGAAAAAAGGTCATTCCATTGCAGTTTTGCGTAATATACCATTTGCGCTATGCCCCAAAAACCACCTCTTGCCAACGCAAAAACTTTAAATCGAAAAACGAGAGTTTGGGCGAAATTGACGTTTTTCCATTAGGTAAATTTTTATGTGCAAGTTATATTTGCACAATTTGAGGGTCAATGGAAAAGCGACTAATGTAGTAGCCATTTCAGACACAACCGTTACATTCCTCACTGCCCTTCCTCTTTCTCCCTTCCTCATTCTCTTCTTCTTCACTACCTCATCTTCATCTTGAAGAATATATTCCATAAATCTATGTACTGTTTCAAAAGATACTTTTTTTTTTTTTTTTTTTTTTTTGGGATGCAGTTGATAGAGTTAGTCATTCAGGTGTCAATCAAATAAAAATGTCCTACATCACTGACAACAAAAGTACAGCTCTTCTGTAAACTTAACGCTATAATAGACAATAACAGCCACTGGCATCCTGATTCAATTTCCATGTAAATACCTGTGCTCTGTTTAAAACTCAGTGTACATTCTACTTCCGCGTTAGCTGACAGATTAGTTTACGTCTGGCCTCCTTGAATCCAACAGCCAATAGACTCATTACTGCACCTGTGGCATGTCACAGTGATCTGTTCTGTCGACACTGATACAGATCACCAAATGCATTTTGTCTACATTTGGGACTCATATCAACCCTTTAGGCTCTAGGAGTTTTTTTCAAAGAAATATTTAATTTTGAAATCGAGACTTCAAAAAGCTGTAGCTGGGAAGTGGTTAGACAAAAAAGGCATATTGTAAATGAGAAAAATATTGGGTATGAACTAAGGTTTATGATGGGAGTAAATGTATTCATCTAATTTGCATATTGTCACATCACAGGGTTGTGGCCATATTGGATTACATAACTTATAATAAAATTGAACATATTTACATGGAAGTTTTCTTGTCTTTTTTTTTTTTTTTTGTCATCTTATCCTTAAAATAAACAAATGTAAACATTAGTAGAAAGTAAAATGCAGTACGTTTTAGTAGCAGTTTATCCAAGCAGCAGAGTAGCAAAATCTGTCCCTATCTTTTAAAGTAAAACTAAATAAACTTTACTTACTTACTAAACCAGCTCGGGACCACACCTTTCAAACTGGATTTTCTGCTTCACTTTGAATAGAAACATGACCTGAAATGGTGTCTGGATTGGAGGGGCACATGTCTGCTATTTATTGGTGGGAGGTCGTAACAAGATTGGAATTCTATCTAGAGCTATAGTCTCTTTCATTCAATTATGTTGCTTGTTGGAATATTGGGGTTAATGGGTTAACAGCATTTTTTTTTTGTATCACTTATACCCTGTCCACATTAATCCATATACTTTTCTTGTTGCTTTCTTTCTTATTTTTTCTTATTTTTTCCTTCAATTCCTTCAGTCCACACAATTTCAAAAGCTCAGACTGATCTGTTGTTTCTAGTGGACTTGAAACTATGTACACAGTGAATAATATTGGCTGTAGGAGAAACAGAGGCTTTTAGACTCTCAATAGGTTGAGCAACAACGTCAATTTAAAATTATGAAGTGAGGTCCGGTTAAGTTTGGTTTGGGTTCTTGACATGTATTCACTTCAACATGCATGCCTGGTTGATCTCCTAAATATTTTTGTGCTGACCTTGATATACTTGAGGTAAAACACTATATGGCCTATATTTAATGCTTCAAGTGTATGTTCATCACACAAATCACCAACAGGCATACACTGGATTGTGACGCAGTTGTTTTATAAGCTCTTCATTTTCCTCATTCACATGGATGCACATGAGCCAGTTTTTAAAAATCTCTTTAGAAAGTCACACCAGATTTCTTTGTTGCTCTTTGTAATAAAAATTCACCTGAAATATCAGCTATAGGTCGGACAGGTGTATAAGGTAGTGTTTTACCTGCAGATTACAGTCATGACAGAGATATTTTGGAGACATAGAGATAGATTTACCAATGTGGTGAAAAGTGTATAATGGATTCTGTGTTTAAACGTGATATTTGTCATTAATCTTCTTTGAAACTTCTATACTGCTTGTAATTGTTCTTCAGTGTACCTTAGAAACAACAACCAACTTACCTGCCAACACTTTTAACTTTACGTAAGCTTAAAGAACTTTGCTTTGTTGCCACTCAGTTCATTGACAGACTACCGTATTTTTCGGAATATAAAGCGCACCGGATTATAAGGTGCAATATCAATGAACGAGTCTATTTTCATACATAAGGCGCACCGGATTATAAGGCGCATTAAGCGAAACAAAACAGT
>JAPQRP010000005.1:46113043-46127384 GCA_037367295.1 Apogon hyalosoma
TAATGTAATGTTAGCAGCCTGGTGTTAGCCACATTGTGTAGTGAGTGTTAGTCTGTGTACCATGGCGAGCAGTACATAGTGTGTAGTGTGAGCATGGAGAGCTGCACTTGTTCAGTTTGGTGTTGCGTTTTACTGTAATCCTGCTTACAAAAATAGACAGATCACCAACAACATAACATCCGTTATCTACACCTGGGTATACGTCATATGGAAATGCCGGCTTTATGGTTGTAATAACGCAGAATTCCACTGGGGGGCGACAGAAGTTCCGCACTACAGCTTTAACTGTCTCTTACTCTTGTTTTAATTTCTTTCTTTCTTTCTTTTTATTTTAACTTTTTTGCACTTTCCTTTTGTTTAATGTTTTATTCTGCTATTGTCCTAGTATTAATCTACAATTTGAATGTCATTTTATGTGTTTCTATGCCTTTGTAAAGCACTTTGAACTGCGTTGTGTATGAATGGTGCTATACAAATGTATTTGTCTTGCCTTTTACCATCAAGCAGAAGATACAGAGTCCGTAAATGTTGCAGCTATCACAAACACTTTGTAATACCTTATACAATATCACCAAGAGTACAATACAGGGTGTGAATACCTGTCCATTATGAGTTACTCCTCTTTATGGGTGTTTTTATTTATTGATGGCCCTGTACTGTTGTGTTTTGTTTTTATCTTGACTATTCACTATCAGTTACTTTTCACTGATTGTAGCTTTCACTTTCATTTTCTCCGGTTTCCCCTTATATTAAGAACAGGTACATATAGGTTAATTCTGTTGTTGTTGCCCCTGACAGTAAAATGCAGAGACTGAATTTCCCTACTGGGATAATAATGCAAGTTAAAACTTAAACCTTTTGCTGAGCCCAAAAACAAATGTTCCCACAGTACAATAAAGTATATCGTGTTGTATCATAACATTTTAATCTATTTTTAAGAAGATACTCTCAAGTCTTAGTTATGATTAGCTGCAGTCATGTTAAAACAATCTAAACACACACCTTTGACCACAATACACTTTATGCAGTACACCGGCGATACATTTAAGTATTTCTACTGAATTGCTCAATTGCATTTTGCCCTGGAACATCTGCACAGACATGACACAGACAGTCCTTGAGATCACAAACCCCACCTCACAGGGCCTGAGATTCACAAACATAAATAATAAACATATGAACAATTACATCTATATGCTCCAGAATAATTATTTAATTCAGGTGGAGGACATGATTATTCACAGATTTGTAGACTGATGACTAAAACACGTATGGTGCAGCAAAGCCTAGAAGAATGATTGCAGACAGTTATACAGAGCTCTAACTGGGATGGAATGGACTGAAGTTGTGCACAAGTGGATGAAAAGAACCTTGACCAACTCTTACGTCTATGTCTGGCCAAACTATAGCAAAGTTCTGTGCCAAACAGACTGTCGAAAAGTCTGTTCTCATTGTTAATTTTGATTTCCTGAGGGAGAGAGAGGGACAGGATAGAGGATGAACATGAAAAAGAGGCGATACAGAAATGAATGAGAGAGCAGCTGAAAAGCCAGAAAAACTGAGATACAAAGCTATGACTGTTCCATTCACTGCTTTCAGACCTGGTGCACTGAGAACTGAACAAAAAGTCTCTGATGCTGAAAGGAATAGTGAAATGTGACTTGTTCAGGTAATGTTAAGTGTTCACCAACCTGCAACAAGAGAAGATGATGCAGCAATATCTGTACTTCAGGTCACACACCATCAAAACAGTCAAACAGCCCTATTTAAGTGATAACATAAATAAAAACTGAGTCAGCTATTGCACAGTTAATGTCAGTATTAATGGTGAGATAAATATTAACTAGGCTCATGCCATCGGAAACAACAGCAAAGGGTATATCCTCGAACGACCCCAATCCTTAACCAGACAGCTATGATGTCATGATGTGAGGCATCCCCAGGTCGTGACCTTTCATTTACACTTGATTTGAAGTCAATCAGACAAATAGTTCTAGAGATATGAACAAAAGAGCTTTTAGTGATTTTAAACTTTTGAGCGGCCCCTTGTGGGCAATCTAGAAATGGTAAACTGTTCAAAATACAATCAGTTTTTCCTCTCCATGATATTCATTGATATGGAAAATATGGAATTTCTAAACCGAGTATTTTTGAAGTTATCATGTTCACACAAAGGATATCTGGCGGCGGTCAGACCAAAAACCTAATATCCCCGAAACTCTGTTCAGGGATATAATTACCCCAGACTTTGACTTTGTTTGCCAAAGTATCTGTGTTTTGCCATTCTGCTAAATGTCTTTGAAGAACTACACTGGCTGGCAGAAAAACACATTATATGTTATATGTAGGTTTATTGCCTTCATCAGATATATGTAGTCAGTGTTTTATGAAAACAATAAGCCACCCAAGGCTGTGATTTCCACCTAAGGGACATTGTTTATACCCCCTTAGCTTAATACTTTAATTACATATTTATATACTTTTTCGAAGTGGCTACTGACACAGTACTGTGGCACGAAATATCAGTTTGTCTGTTACCACAACACAATTAACCACAACACAACAAAATACACTATAACGGAAGTTATCCTACAACAAAAACGGGTGGTGACCATAGTGGACTCCATGATTAAGTAAGTAAATCATTGTTCATAAGTTTTAAATGATTGCTGTCAATAATGGACAATGTTGATACTTACCATTGTATTTCTGAATATATGTATTCTGCCATCTAGCCTCAGGCTATTATTATAATTATACAGTTAATTAATAGTTATGACTTAGCAACGTACCTAGTAACATTAGCGAGCACTGCTATGGAGTGAATCCAATGAAAGAAGGGCTTACAGGCTCATACCAGATGTGAACGCTATCGTTATATGCTCTGTTGTAACTAACGTTACTCGTCTCAAGCTGTGCAAATAGAGAAAAAACACGTCCATGGAAAGTGGATGCACATACAATTTCATGTCCACAAAATGGACAGTACATTTTTATCTGTAAGACAAATGAAGCATAGGTTTAATAAGATAAGAGCTAGCTGGTAGGCTGTAGTTACAGCAAGGAGAAAGTAAAACTGAAGAATACTGTAAGCATTCATTCAGTTTTCTTTATTTGCACAGCTTGAGACAAGCAACGTTAGTTACAACAGAGCATATAATGACAGCGTTCACATCTGGTATGAGCCTGTAAACCCTACTTTCATTGGATTTACTCCATAGCAGTGCTCGCTAATGTTGCTAGGTACGTTGCTAAGTCATAACTATTAATTAACTATATAATTATAATAATAGCCTGAGGCTAGATGGTAGAATACATATATTCAGAAATACAATGGTATCAACATTGTTCATTAGCGACAGCAATCATTTAAAACTTATGAACAATGATTGACTTACTTAATCACAGAGTCCACTATTGTCACCACCCCTTTCCATTGTTGGATAACTTCTGTTATAGCATATTGTGTTGTGTTACGGTTAATTGTGTTGTGGCTTATTGTGTAGTGTTGCAGTGTTTGTATTGCTGTGACACTTCTGGGCCACCAAGCACTTCTTCCTCCATTTCCTTGACAACCACTATGTTACATGCTCAAAAATGTAAGTGCAGATTGGCTGAAGAGGAGTCCTGTGTATCTGCACTCAATTGCTCTTCCTCAGCTACCCGGATGTCTGTCACAGTAAATTGAAATTGAATTGTGAGAACTGAATGTGAAAATATATAGAGCTGAATTCAATTTCATAATATTATATTCAGTTTCAAGTTTATTGAATTTAAGTTTGAAACTAATAAATTAAATTTCAAATTATACAATTCAGTTTTCAGTTTCTGGTGGCACATATTTTACCCAATATATACACCATATATCACCACAGTACTGTGGCAACAAGAGGCTAATGAGTTCATATAACAGTATCCATGATTGGCTCTAGTTCAGATGCTAACATTTGATTGGCTCTGTGGCAATAGACAAACTGATATTTCATGCAACAGTACTGTGGCAGTAGCCATTGCCATACTTTTTAGGATAATGGCCATATAACATTTTACCCGACAACTCTTTCTATACAGTGTGTTCTGGTATAAGATAAGTTAGCCAATACCAGACTAACTATCCTAAATGGATAACAACAAAGCATTAACCATCCAGGTTGACGTGACAAAAGGCAAAAGAGGAGGCAAAATACACAGACAATATTTACATGACTGTCACATGAGGTTTAAGTGCAACTACACTGTCTGAGTTTAAGACAAGTGTTCAGAGTCTGCAGTGTGGAAAAAGAAGATTTTTTTTAATTTTTTTTTTTAACAGTAGGTTTTGGCAGACGGGGAACTGTAAAGCATCTCCAACAGGGCTGCAGCTGCCAGAGGTGGTGGACTGAGTGAGAGGGGTTGGAGATTATTTTATTTGTTCGTTGTGTTTGTGTTTATATAGTGATCTAACAGATCTGAGGGAGGACCAGTAATCTCAGATGGTTTATTGAACATGCACTGCAGTTTTTAGAGTGTGTTCAACATCTGGTCTTTGCCTCATGTGGACACATGGGGGATATGATCACACTCAACAAAACAACTGGGTATATGCTTATTTAAAAAGCTAGACTTAAAGGTTGTCATATTTAGTGATGTCTGCCAGTAAAGCTGGCCAAATGAATACTCCCTCGAGTACAGCGTCTGCAAAAAACATGGAAGTCTTTTGTTGGACTTTTCTTTTCTGTCCATGCTTGGCTCTTAAGTTAAGGGGATATTAATTCTGGTTCAAGAGTAAGTGACAGTATGGTATCTTAAAAGGTACATGTAGTGAATTTTCATTGGTAGCTATTTCAGGAAGGTCACGTATTAAAATAACAGTCCCATCCAGTAACTTATATATTAACTTATAACTTATACATTATGTCATAGCCCATTGTCAAGTATGTGCAAGCATTAAATCACTGCTCCCTCAATCAGTCATGTTCAGCGACATGTTGCCTCCTTCACAGGCTGTTCCAGCCCCGGTAGTGATGCAGTGACGTATTATCTGATTACCTGGGCTGTGATGGACAGGTCACTGACCCCATGCAGCAGACACCAGTCTAAGATGACATATTATTGGTCAGTGCTGGGTCGGGTCCCTAGGTCAATGGCACAGTGCAAAGATTACAGCTGCATAAACAACAAGTGTGAACATGTGGTTTCCACTCAGTCTCTCTCACTGACTGCTACTTGTTCACCTGCACTGATCACCTGGAACCAATGATGGTACGTAACATACATATGCACAAAGCACAGTTAATGTCGTAAGCATGACCAGTACAGATACACTTTAATGTTGGATTCTACTAGCTAAGAAATAAAAACAGATGAGGAAGGACTGCAAAATGCTACGCTAATCAATGCTAAAGATATTATCACATAACTACTGCATTATCACCATGGAGTTATGTAGCTAGGTAATTTGCTGTAAAGGGTTTCTTATTTCATTTTCATGTGGATAACTGGAGTTGTCCATTTAATGCAGAAAAAATGCTGCGCATGGGTCAAGGCCAGTGGATCCATGATCATTACAGAGCCTAGATGTGGTGTCGTCTCTCCTGTCACACACCGATTGTTCATGTTCATTTCTGATTTTATTTGTCTTCTTTGTACAATAGTGCCTCGCATTGCAGTACTTTACTGAGATATATTTTAAAGGTATTTCTCCCTCATAGACTTTAGTATATAAACTCTATAGGTGAAGTTAGATTAATCACTATAGGGCAAAATGTATCCAGTGTAAGGTATTAAATCCCTGCTGCAGTGATTTGGGAACTCACTGACTTCCTGAGAGTTTTTTGTGGAAGCACTCTGGGCCTTTGAGCCTTGGAACCAGACAAAGAATATGGTTCAGGGATTCTGACCTGGCAAAACCTCATGATTTGTGAACAGATGGATATTGCTGAAAGGGAGGCCATCTAGAAGAAATGTTAGTTGAGGGGATAGAATCTGGAGCATACTCTCTAGTGTGTGACCAGTTATGGAGAGGCCGCTGGTCAGGTGGGAATAATGTGCCCAGACAGTCTCTGGGTGACGTCCAGACTTGGCACTTTCTGTCTCAGTGAGACACTAATGTCTGCAGATGGAACAGAATGCATCTGGATCTCCACAGCCAGGTGAGGCGAAGATGAAAGGATCAGACTCCAGATGGCAGACATTACCCAGAGATTCTTCAGAGTTCGGCAGCATGGAGAGGGCAGGAAGGGGACAACTGTGATGAGACTGACAGC
This sequence comes from Apogon hyalosoma, assembly GCA_037367295.1. Taxonomy (NCBI): domain Eukaryota; kingdom Metazoa; phylum Chordata; class Actinopteri; order Kurtiformes; family Apogonidae; genus Apogon; species Apogon hyalosoma. The sequence continues at coordinate 46,119,289 of JAPQRP010000005.1, forward strand.
TCTACCAGAATAAGATGGCAAGCAGACGGTGGTGGCAGAAAAAGATGAGCAACAATGGTGGGGTGGCTGTAGCTCAGGAGATAGAGCAGGTCATCCAAGAACCAGAGGGTTGGTGGTTCAAATTTTGCTCTGTCCAAGTCATGTGCTGTTGTGTCCTTTACCCATGATGCCTCCAGGGTCACTCACACTGGTGTAGGAATGTTTGGTGGTTGTCAGATGTTGTTACGCTTTCGTCAGCTGTGGCTACAGACGTGACCTCCTCTGACATCTGACATACTGCGATAAATGTCTCACATAATTTCCTTCTGTGTGTTTGTTGCAGCAGCAAATTGCTTTGTAGTTGTAGTATAATCATTGCTAATATCTAGTGCCATTCTACATTGCTCGTGTATTGGAAAGTTGCCCGTTATTAGAGCTTCAGCTAGATAGTAAAAGCTATTGTTACACCATTCGGAGACCAAGGTGTAAAACGAGCTCTTTATTACCTCAAAACAGCACTAACATCAGCTTACAGAGCACCATGTTGTCTACTTCAAGCATGCATGAATTGTTTCTTTTTTTTGGTTTGCGTTCATCATTGCATTGTTATATGACAAACACTTCTGTGGGCTATACTGCCACTTTTTGGTACAGGCGTATAATGGCATAATGAACTTAAAGCGTTGTTTTAACAATTATAAATATAACAAATCAATTATTAATAACAGTATTAGCAGTTTTATGTTATGTTTTGTTTTTTTTCCAGTTACCTTATTCAAGTGCCACACTATCACACAAATGTCTTATGATTCGTTTGGTCTCAGTTGGCTAATCTATGGTAGCTTAGTGGTTAATATGGCTACTTTCACTCCCTTCCATTCTCCTTTTCCATCTTGCTCGGTCTGTCAGATGTTTAGTTTCTCCCCCACTTCCTTTAGCAAAAATGATACTTGTAATAAATGTAGTGTATGTGCGGCCATGAAAGTGATGCTTAGCTAATTGCAGACACAGGTCCACTCCTACAGTCCGGGAATGAAGTGCTAGTTGCGACAGCTAGCCAGGTACCTTTAGCCGGAGCGGACCCACCAGCTCAGGTTAGCTGTCCCCCAGCAGCTCTTGAGCAGCCAGGAGAATAGGAACAGTGGGTGACTGTTCGAAGGAATAGTAGCAGGCGAAAGCCTCAGGTTCATCACCTACCACTTCATGTTTCCAACAAGTTTTCCCCACTCATTGACACACCTGCTGAGAATGAAACTCTCGTCATTGGCAGCTCTATAGTACGGAATGTGAAGTTAGAGACACCAGCAACCATAGTCAAATGCATTCCGGGGGCCAGAGTATGCGACATCGAATCCTATTTAAAACTGCTGGCTAAAGATAAACGTAGATACAACAAGATAGTAGTTCACATTGGTGGTAATGTAGACGATGACAATGACAGCATCAGTAATGTATTTATATCATTACTAGACTTGAAAGGCTTTAGTCAATGTGTTCACAAACCCACTCATCGTTTTAATCACACCCTTGACCTAGTCCTGAGTTATGGTGTGGAACTTGAAGACTTAATAGTCTATCCACAAAATCCTCTCCTCTCCGACCACTGCCTGATAACTTTGGAATTTTTGTTACTCAGTGATTCCCTTCCTACCAAAAGTGATCAGATCTTGCTATATCTAAATTCAAGGAGGAAATCCCACCAGCGCTTAATTTAATACTGCCTCTGAATTACACAGCAGATTCTCCCCCCAACATAGTCAATTTTAGTCCATCTCAAGTTGATGAGTTTGTTGATAATACAGCAGACTCTGCAAAAACATTAGATCTAATGGCTCCACTATAAAACAAGATTTTAAAAAAAGGGGGTGTGGGTTCCATGGTTCGATTCTCATACTCGCCAATTAAAGCAGCATACCCGAACACTTGAGAAAAAGTGGTGTTCTACTAAACTAACAGACCACCATTTAGGCTGGCAGGACAGTCTAAACAAATACAGGAAAGCACTTTGTTCTGCTAGAGCAGCTTATTATTCATCATTAATAGAGGAAAATAAGAACAATCACAGATTTCTGTTCAGTACTGCAGCCAGACTAACAAAGAACCACAGTGAATATGAGCCTAGCATTCCTGCAACCATCCATAGCAATGATTTTATGAAATTCTTTAATAATACCATTTTGCTCATCAGAGATCAAATTAATGTCCTCTTATCATCCACAAATTCTAGTCCACCTTTAAATCCTTCAGACCCAGAAACTACAGAGCTGACTACTGAACCATCTGGTTATATTGAATGCTTTTCTCCCATAGAGATCAGTCAGCTAATTTCAATAGTCTCTTCATCTAAATCTGTCTCTTAGACCCAGTTCCAACAAAGCTCATCAAAGATGCTTTACCTTTACTTAGCAGCCACCTCTTTGATATGATTAACCTGTCATTATCAACAGGCGATGTACCTTTAAAATAACTGCAATCAAACCTCTTCTTAAAAAGCCATCTTGACCCTGCAGTTTTAGCTAACTATAGACCCATATCAAATCTTCCATTCATATAAAAGATTCTGGAGAAAATAGCAGTCAGTTAGTTATGCAACTTCCTTCAAACCAACAGTCTATTTGAGAATTTCCAGTCAGATTTTAGGGAACATCATAGTACAGAAACAGTGGAGTCCACAGATATGTGTAAGATTGATTTTTGCTTATTAAATGATTGATTCATTGATATTCTAAGATCCTGTTTCAGGTCTGTTGTATGGTCAGAGTAACAACCAATCAATCATGCGGGATTCAGGATTGGAGTCAGAGTTGTAAGAAGAATCCCAACATTATACATGCTTCCTTTTGGCAACTTGATAAGGACACACTCAACTTTCATTGTTATGCTGAGGATACCCAATTATATTTATTTATCAGACCTCATGAAGCCAATCAGCTTACTAAACTACAGGAGTGCAGTAAAGAAATTAAAGATTAGATGACCAACAACTTTCTGCTGTTAAATTCAGACAAAAGTGAAGTCATTGTGCTCGGCCCAAAAACTGTTAGGGATGCAGTGTCTAGCAAAGTAGTCACCATGGATGGTGTTACCCAGGAGCCCAAAACCACCGTGAGGAATCTGGGCATTATTTTTGCTCAGGATTTATCATTTAACTTACACATAAAACAGATTTCTAGAACTGCCTTTTGTCATTTGTGTAATATTGCTAAAATCAGGCATATTTTAACACAGAATGATGCAGAAAAATTAGTCCATGCTTTTATTACATCCAGACTAGATTATTGTATCTCACTTTTCTCAGGCTGTCCCAAAAAGTCCTTAAAGACCCTTCACTTAATCCAGAATGCTGCTGCCCGTGTACTGACTATAACCAGTATATTTCTCCTGTGTTGGCTTCTCTGCACTGGCTTCCTGTAAAAGCTAGAATAGACTTTAAAATACTCCTCCTCACTGACAAAGCTCTTCATGGCCAGGTACTTACTTATCTGAAAGAGCTTTTAGTTTCATACAATTTATCTAGCGCACTACGCTCTCATCATGTAGGACGGGAGCTAGAGCCTTCAGCTATCAAACTCCACTATTATGGAACCACCTCCCTGTCTCGGCCCGGGAGGCAGACACCCTCTCTATATAGGCTAAAAACTGTCCTTTTTGATTAATCTTATAGTTAGGGTGGCTCAGGCTGCTCTTAGTTATGCTGCTCTAGGCTTAGACTGCTGGGAGACTCATCATGTTACACTAAGCTCTTCTCTGCCCATCCTCCTGTCTGACCTCTCTCCTCCTCTCCTCCTCTTCTCCTCTATTCATGCCCCAGCAAATACGTTACTGACTTAACTTCTTTGTGCTTTATTGCCTCACAGGTTTTCCCTGGATCATCCCTGGACCTGCTGCTGTGGTCCTTCTTCTCTCCTACCTTCATTGTCATCACTCACTTATCCATATTATTGTGATAGTATGTATTATATAGTTACATAGATGGAAGAGGTTTTTGTTATTTGTACTAACAGTCACAGAAGTAGTATATCCACCGTTAATACTTGTATTTGTAGTAGTAGTATTAACAGTTATGGACATTTGTTCTAGCTATTAATAATTATACTAGCACCAGCTGTCCTAATTTCTAACAGTTCTATTTCACTTTGCTGTGCATCTGTGTCTCCCCCTATTTCCCCCCATCTCCTCCGATCTCTCTCTCTGTCTCTCTCTCTCTTTTCTCTTTCTTTATCCTCTCTCTTTAAACCCAACTGGTCAAGGCAGATGACTATCCAGGAGTCAGGGTCTACTCAAGGTTTCTGCCTGTTAAAAGGAAGTTTTTCCTCACCACTGTGACCAAGTGTTTGCTCCTGGAGGATTCTGTTGGATTTCTTTAAATTGGTTTGAGAGTCTGGTTTCAACCAGCTCTTTATGTCAAGTGTCATGAGATAACTTTTGTTATGATTTGGCGCTTTAGATAAGATAAGAACCTTCCATTGGATGGTTACTGCCGTGATTAATGTCTTAGCTGCAACAAGTTATTTACATTGAGTAGCTTCTCATTACTTAACTATCAGTTTGTTCAGAGCATAAAGATAGGACTGTTTTTCAATGGAAAAAGGTGATATGGTTTAATGAGTCCAGACTGACCCTGTTCCAGAGTGATGGACACATCAGGGTGAGAACAGAACAGTACAAGCATCTGGGAACAGTGTTATGATCTAAGGTTGCTTCAGTTGGTCAGGTCTGGGTTCATCACCATTATGTGTCCATAAAACCTCAATGTACTCAATAACCAGGTCTGGACATCAATGGAGTTTTTCTTTGCTGATGACACAGACATATTCCAAGATCACAACACCAGAATTCATCTGGACCAGATTATGAAAGAGTGGTTCAGGAGCATTAGACAACATTTTCACACATGGCTTGGCTACCAGAGTCCAGACCTAAACCCCACTGAGATTCTGTGGAATGTGATAGGCAAGACTATACACAGTGGTCCAACTCCAACCACCAATACAATCTATACAAGACACTGGCTCAACATTAATGCAGCTATGGAAGGAAAAAAATGTTGTGACAATATATAAAATGACTGAAACAAGGACACTGCAAATGTATGTTGTAATCAGAGCTAAAGGTGTGGGACTACTTTTGTCCAGACTGTGCGATACATTTTCTTTAAGTACCCCGTAATGACAATTTTAGGTTATTTGAATACTACATGTATCTACTTTAAAATCCAAAATGTCATGCATTTTAAATAATGACTGACAATATAACATCTGAGTCAATTACAGCAAATAATAGCTGCAACAAAAGTGGGTAATTTTTCAATATAATTTTTTTCCAGATGCATTCATACCCACTCTGAGTCATTATATTCTGACATTAATTGCCTGAGGCTGAAGAACACCATTTTATGAAAATAAATACGTTTTCTGGAGGCACAGTTCAAAGTACCTCATGTGTAAAGGAGAACGAATGAATGCTCATTTCAACACTCATGCTCCTTCTTCAGAATTAGACATTAATTGCTCATTAGGTTTGACAGTGCTTTGTTACAGACTCCAGCTCGCCTTATTGTACTAAATGGATTCTGTGCCAAATGGGCTCATCCTTCAAATGAGGAAACCTACTGCCTGAATCCTAAGCTCCTATCCATACCTGCACATACTGCATGCATGTGCACATCCACACATATGCAGACTAGGGTGAGAATTCAATATAGGTCCTGTGATTAATTAAGGCTTAATACATTGCGAATGCCCATCATTCACACAGAGGATAAAGTGCATACAAAACAGTCTGTATATAGGCATGTTCACAGCTCCAATCTGATCAGATAATATTGTTTTTGACTGATAAATGCAGTACATGTATGCAGAAGACGGATGACCAGCAGGCATTTTTCATTCCCTTTTCCTGTCTTTCCATCTAAAGAGGAAACTTTCTAGACGTAAAAAGAAGGAAGCACAAAAACATGTCGATGTGATACCCATAATTACAGCAGAGCAGCCTCACCAACATTGCCATAATGTGGCGTTCACCCATATCACACCTTCTTTTCTTTTCCTGTCTCTCTTTCTCCCTTCAATCCATCCCTCCCATAGTAATAAATGATAATTCTGGATAATTACATGTGTTTAGTACAATCATCACTCACAGCTGGACATAGAGGACAGAGACTCCTTTATTATGCTCTCAGTCTCACTCTCTTCATCTTTGTTTTTTTAACTCTGGTTTCTATAATAGCAAATAACCTATGCACAAAATCTATATCAATATAACATGGAATGTTAAAGGTGCATTTGTAGTGTTAAATCAATACTTGTTATTCACTTTTGCAGATCAATACATCATTTGCAATTACAGTATGTCACTTCCATATTTTAAATTCTCTGCAGCTTTGAACCTTGCTCTTTTTTTTTCATCTTTTTAAAGCTTTTCATGTGCAATTATTGATTAGTCATTGAGTGTACTTAAATGTTTCTCCATTTCTAATTTTGGTTTTTGTCACGGCTATGAGTTAGCAAAAGCAGTTTGCAAATGAGAGTGCAATGGAGACAAATGCTGAGGTAAGGGGAAAAAAAGGGAAAAACAAGTTTTACAAGAAGGTTAGAGGAAAAAAATGATGGAAATGCGGGACAGAAAAAGAAAGATAAAGGACTAGACTGCCATGGCAGGCGTAAGAAGACAGGGAGAGGCTGTGACAAGAGCGGCTTTGTAGATGAAGCTGAAACCTTGAATATGTTATAGGCTCATGATGGATGGATGGCCCACAACCACATTTACTGTGTATTACCTATGCATGTCATTAACTCACTGCATAGAGAGGAGTCAAACCGCGGAGCAAAGCATAAACACTTATGATGAATGATAGATGGACAGTCTGGCAGGTAAATAGGCAGGCAGCGAGACAGACGCATAAATATGTGAGCAGACAGAAAACTGGCTGAATAATCAAGTCGGCATGAAAATTAAGTCAGACTAATAGACTGGTGGAGAATCGTACAGACAAAGAGGCATAAGAAGAAGATGTTTAAATTAAGGAAGTGAGGCATAAAGGAGACTGTTCTCATTTTCAAGTTGTCACATAGTGATGATTGGTCATGACTCCCCGACCTCAGTTTTCAGTGCACTGTGTACTCTCATAGTGTCGAGTTTTGATGAAGCAGCTGTGGTTCTGGAGGAAGAGTGGGTCTATCCACAAACTGAAGTCCATAATCTGAGTCCATAGGCAACTCGATGAAGCCCGACTCATCCCAGTGACTGTTTCACCAGTGTTTGAATGTGGGGGCAAATGACTGAATGCAACATATTGTAAGGCACATTGAGTACCGTCAAGGTAGGAAAGCACTATCTTCTTGTTAAGTTGATGTGTGTTCAATTGTTTCCAGGTCCACTTGTGTTCATTGGTGTGTTCAGTATCCTGGAGTGCAGTGTCCTTGAGTCCATTAAACACATCCAGTTATCGTTGTATTACTTCATGTAATAATAAACAGCTGAGGAAGTGGATGAAGTTAATAAGTTACAATTCTTAAATAACTGTGAAAAAAGCAAAGCTTGGTTTTAGCCATTTAACAATCATTTGTTCTCACTGCATCTGCTTTGACCTTTGTGGATTCGTCTGATATAGACTAAGGGTTCTATGAGGTGTTTCACATCTTTTTTGATTTGTCAGTCCATTATATGTGCTGTCCAGTTCACTAGAAGGTCAATAAAGCTCAGATTTATGCTAACACACACAGCTGCACACCAGTGGTGACTGATGAAATGATTTTTTGATCGGGCTCAGTATCCAAGTTTTCAGCTGCAGTATAACCACATCACCACTAGGATGCACCAAAGTACATGCACCACTATTTTAAAATATTAATTTAAACTAGTTGTAAACTAAACATTAAAAACAAATAGTTCTTTAAATGTCAGCTGACCCCCTTTTCATCCTCACAACCATCAAACAAAAAGTGGCAAAAAAAAAGTGATACAAAATCGATGGAAATGTAAAATGAACCAGATAATGTAGGGTAAGATAAAAAGACGAGATGTGAACATGTAAGTAGAAACCATGATGCACATATTAATAAATACAAATACACAGAAATAAAAACTGATTTTTTTTAAATTAATTAATTAATTCT
>JAPQRP010000005.1:46127484-46141862 GCA_037367295.1 Apogon hyalosoma
CCCTAGTGAGGATAAAGCAGGTTCAGAAAATGGATGGATGGATGGATGGATGGATGGATGGATGGATGGATGGATGGACTTTAAGCTACCTGGGAATACCTTGAATGTGTGTAATGATGTCAAGTACCTTGGTCACTTCATAACAATCGTTTGTCAGATGATGAGGACATGTATGATTGTCAGTGCCGGATGTTGTACGTACAAGCGAGTGTACTGTCATGGAAATTCTCTTGTTTTGTAGAAGTGAAACTGACTCTGCTTAGAGCAAGGGGGTCACCAATCCTGGTACTCAAGAGCTACTATCCTGCATGTTTTGGATGTGTCCCTCTTCCAATACACCTGTTCATTATCCCCCTCTCACAGTCAGTGATGATGGGACTCTTGCTCTTAATTGGGAGGTTTTTTTCTATTAAAGCAGCACATGATTGGTCAAGGTGTGTGGTTGTGGTTGATTGTGGTTGTTATTATACAGAAATAGAAAATGAACATAAGGGCTAAAGCATTTCAATGATACCACTCTGGCCGGGATTCGCTTTCCCATCTCCGGCATCGAAGCCAGTTGTGTTAACCACTGAGTGATCCACCTGCTTATCCATGGCTCAGTAGTATTACGTTTGGACTTATTCGCTGATTCCATTTCTAAGGAAGGTCTTGATTCTTTTTGGGATGTGACGTTTACTCCTGTGGGTGGTGCTTGGGCTCTCCTATCTCTTGTATTTATTTAAATATTTATGTTTTTGTAAAATTATTTTAGGTGGTTCCTATCATCTTCTTCTTCATGTGAGACATGTGGGACGACACCCTAGCGCCCTCTACTGACAAGCTGCCACTGCTGAACACACAGTGAAGTGATGCAGTATTGTAAAAGGAGATGTAACAGACACTTCAAATTTAAATTGTAATATTTCTACTTCAATTATATGTGTAGGTCATTTAAGTCTTTTTTTTTTAAGAGTGTTGACAATAAAGAGCTCTGAAGGTCTGCCACAGATAGCAATATACTGGATTATGGCTATATTCAGTGAATGTATTTGCACAGATGGGCTGGCAGATTTATGTGACCACTAGGAGGAGTAGTGAGTTACCCTGCTAGTCTTCCAGGATGACGAAAGCTAATGTCACAGCTTCAGAAAGTGACAAGATGGGACAATAACCACAAAGATACAACTTATAGAGTAAAAAAAAAAAGTGACAAAACCTAGAAGACTTGTTTTCACCACTGGACATAGCTCCAAATGAAAAGAATGGAGTTTGATGCTCAATTGACAGCATTTTTTTTTTATTTCTTGGGTGAGTTTGTTTATGAGGCTTATGAAGGCAGTTATTATTATGTTATCATCTTTGCTGAGTTGCCATTTGTTTATCCATGGTTCAGGCTTAAATATGACAGTTCTGAGCTTATTTGGACGATTCAAAACAGATCTTTATTTCAGCTATTGACAAAACAAAGTGTACAGAAAGCTGAGGTGATTTGTGGTTTTACTGTGGCTGTTTTGTGTCTAAACACAGAGCTACGCTAACAGAGCTATAATGTAAACTTTCAGCTGATGCAACACATGAATATTATAAAAGTGTTACTTTGACCGAGTAGTTATGAGATAATATTAGTATAGTATTGTAATAACAAGAGTTTTATAGTTTATTCAGTGAGTGGTGCAGTCTATGGATACATAGGGCTGATTTGTTGGTGGTTTTAGTAGTCCTAAGTGTGTTCTGGTATGAGACTTCCCCCTACTGTTTGGAATATCCATACTAAAGAAAACCAATTTACATAAATCGGTTTGGCTTCTGAACCCTAACTGATTCTTTACTAAAGAAAGAAGTTACTGTAAACGGCCATAAAGACTCTGTAGTTGGTGACTGGACCTGGAAATTAGTTTTACAGCGCAATGATGTCAGAATTGACAAATTGAAATTCAAGTCAGTTTACCATTTGACATCCAATAGAAGTCAATGTAACTCCTTAACTGAAACACACTGGTTGCATTTCCTGTCAATTTTCATTCTGGTATTCATGTTAACAGATTAGAGCTGCCACACTGGCTTTGTGTGGCGTGAAGTGTCTCAGAGCAGTGAATCATTTATAAAAATAGAGCAGGTTCCTATTTTTTGTATGTGAAGTAAGCAGCTCACAGCCAAAGTACACAGAGTAAAGCTCTGTTGAGTCAATCTGACATAATACTAGGAATATATTATGTAACTGACAAGTTTCACTAAAGTTGTCACATACATGAAAAAAATACCACATCAAACAACTTCCCCTTTCCCCCTATTTTCTCCCTTTTCTGCCTCACTATTACTTTGAGGTTTACTGAAAATTACATAATTCTTTGAACAAAATTTATAGTGAAATGAAATCACTCTGATAGCATATCAGTGGTAAACTGAAGTCATTTCACATCCATACTGCAGTATACAGTACATACTGCATACTGTAATACTGTAATAACCTTAATTTCCTTTGCAACATGTGAATTACTGCAAACTGAGGATGGGATCACAGTTTGGAATTACTCATTAAAATATGAACATTATATTGTTACTTGCTCTCTAATTTGTCAGGAAATTTGTCAGTTCTCAGGAAAAGTTGTCCAACTATTGTAACATCCTCAAAGCCACAGTTTCCTCCCCCTAAGGCTGACCTTAAGACAAAACACAGTCAAGCAGGAATAAATGTATTAATAACATCATAGCGTGCTATTCACTTTTAAAACCCCTTAACCAAATATAGTGTAAGATTGCGTGTTGAAGGTTACTGCCCTATAATTTAGATTAGGTTGTCTTTGTGTAAAACCTATTACATACATATTTATATTTGAAAGTACTCAGATATTATAACTGCACAAGACCATTTGACCTTGAAAAAGTAGGTCAAGGTCACCTATTTTCAATAGGCTTCTGCTCCATGCCAAGATGCATCCACAGTATAAATTTGGTGCAGACATGTCAATGCATTCTTAAGATAATGCGATTACATCGTTGAATGGACAGACAGACAGATGGATGGACAGATGACAAAACGATTCCAATACCAATCCAGCCATTTTGGCCGAGGGGTAAAAACAATACATTGTACAAAAACAGGTTGTTTGGAAGATGACTTATATCATCTATACCCAAAATCATAAAATATATGAACTAAGGCTTTAACCCAGCATTCACTATACAGAAAGCAACCTGAGAAACTTAGAAGACAACGAAGTTGAAATGTATTAAATGCAACAGCTCCCCAATAGACAAATATTCTGTGCCAAAAAACTCAAACAACAAAAACAAACAAAAAAAAAACCCTTACAATAGTAGCTGCCCTGTATTTTTATTAGCTCACCGGCTGATAGGTGAGTTGAATAAAATTTCAAATTTTATATGTAGCTTCCTTGGGACAACATCTGCAAAGTTTTGAGAAATTTAGATTTTTTTTTACAAATTTTTAAAAATATTTCAAATGTGGCTGTGACTAAAATTGGTCAATATTTTGATGCTTATAACATGTAAATGGTTACAGATATCAATATAGTTACTATTGAGCACTGATAGGAAGCCATATATGGACTTTGATTTCATTAGTTGACTTCTCCTTCAGTGAAAGTAAAAGTGTTTGCTCCTGGAGGATTCTGTTGGGTTTCTGTAAATTAGAGTCTGGTTTCGACTGGCTTTATATGTAAAGTGTCATGAGATAACTTCTGTTATGATTTGGCACTATATAAATACAATTTGATTTTTGATTTTTGAAAGTACCACCACAGGACTCTAACATAGACAGAATCTGACAACCTCACAAATTCAACTTGTTATTGATTGTTGATAGTACATACCAGTGAGATACAGGGACATTGGTCCTATATTCTGTACTTGAGGAGAACGTGTCCAAACAGTGGGCCTCCACAACCTAGTAACCTATTTAAATCCCTAATATAATCACTACATTTTTAGTATGTATGGATGGATGGATGGATGGATGGATGGATGTTTCCCACCCAAACACAGTGCACTAGATAACTTAATGCTCAGCTCTCTGCCAACATGCTGCTCATCCATGTCCTGAATTACTGATTTATTTTTTGTATGTTATTTTAGTTATTTTAAACAAAAGTGTCCTACAATGTTTAGATGTTTTGGTTTTTTTTTCTGCCTGTGTGTCTAAGAGATGGAATTACATGAATAGACATTGGATTCATAATCCCAGGCAGTAGACCGACAACACCCTAGATGACCGCTGAAAAGCCAGACAGTGTGAATATAGAATAATAATAGTGTCTTTTAGTCATTGCTAAGCTGACAGTTGTTTTTGAGATCTCAAGTAAAGAGATAGCGAGCATGTTTAGGGCATGGAGGTCTCGGTTGACACGCTTCATGGGACAAAGTCTGATCTCCCCTACAGACACACACATACACACATCTTCAGGCTTGACATCTCTGTTATACAGAAACTCAACAAAATCCAGATCTGTTACTCTTTCCAGCTCTACATTGTCATCATTTTGTCAACTACAGGCAATTTCAGGTCATTAACATGGGGCCACAACATTTTACAAGGAAGCCAAGTTAAAACCTCTCCAGGAGTCGACAAACTTTATACATATTATTTATTTGTAATTGAGCCAGTGATTTTTGGTGGGGGTTTGTAAAAAATGGAGAACTTTGAGAATGTTGCTGTCCCCATCCCTGGTTTACACTCAAACCACAAAAACCCAGATAGCATATTTTCAAGGAATCCAGCAAGAAGAGGGATGTCAAAAAACTCAAATCATTAAGTCCTTAAAGATGTCTATGAGAGTAGTTTTATACCATCCCCCTGCTTTTTCTGCTTTATAACATTTTTGATCTTCTCCAAAGAAAAAGTTGCCTTTCCAACTTGTTGGTAAGTCAAGAAGACACAAGCTATGAAGACGTGATAGAAGTGCTAATGAGAGTCTCTGCATAAACAGGAAGTAACCTATCACACAGTGTACATCATTAGTGAGGCAACCATGTTGTTCATGTCTGTTGTCTGCCAGCTGGCCAGACCATTTGCTGCATGCAATTCCCCTACCCCCTTTTCCCCCATGTTCCCTGTTTTTCTCCGCTTTATCAAATAAAAAAAAAAGCCACAAAATGCTCAAAAAGAATACTAAAAAAAAAGCCTGTTGTTTTCCTTGTTGAGCTGTTCCCCAAAATTATCCTTCTGCTGCAAAACCCAATCAACAGAGCAAAATGCATTCTCTTGACATCTTTCTAAGTAAAGATGTTCATGTGTGTGACTTTGTGATAACTGCTTGGCTAGCTTTCATCAGTTTCAAAGCTTTTTGGGTGTCATCTTTCCTGCTTTCTTGTGAACACACGCAGATGCTCGCTGAGAGATCCATTGTAACTACACAAGTTTACTATGTGGTGAAAGCTCGGGGAAGCAATCTCCCTCTCTCATTGTTTTCATTCTTGATGCACCTATAAATCATTATGTCAGGAAGTATATACAGCACTGTGATTGAAACTGATTTGCTGGTGTGACTGCATGATAACCAAACAGCTTTTAGTGAAAAGAGAAACAAGCTCCGATGGGTTTTGAGAAAATTGTAATCTTGGTTATCTTAGTGACAATGTACACTCCCAATGTTTCAGCCATATATCTCTGCTGTGAGACTACAGCTGTGGAAAAAGAAGTGCATTTTACATAAGCAGGATGGAAGTGTCCACCACACTCATCTCTTTGATGAATATGAAGATTGATCTTATTCTTAAGCCACTAAATAACATTATCTATGTCAGTCTTACTTGATTTTTTTTAATACATTAAATAAGTCATCATGTTCTGAATACAAAATAAATAATGATAATTACTGCTGAAATATAAAACACAATAAATACATTCATAAAATATAACTGACACTCCTAGTTGTATTGTTAATCATCTTGTTTAAGCTTTGGTGACATTTTAAAAACTTTTCTATTTTATTTTATTCAAGATGAGTTTATTTCAGTAATTAAATATAAATTTTTGTTGATGAAAGGTTCATTTACTCATTAATGACCATTTAATTTATTTTTCTTATCAATGAAAGAAGGCACTTTTCAGTTTATATTTTGCACACAAAATTTACTTAGAAAGATTTGTTATTTTTAATATATTAAACTTAAATATATGTTGTTTACTCACAAAGTTTTGAAAATATAAACAGACAACTTTGGTATGGGAACAAATTTTGCCTCATTTTTTTCAATCAAAAATGCTGAAGCGAAAGTCGGGGGTACTTGGCTAAAAATATATATTTCAGGGTGTACTCCACTATAAAAAGTTTGAGAACCACTGATCTATGTGATGTGTGTTTTTATGTGAAAAAGATGGGCCTTTTCTGCAAAACTAGCTTCAGTTCTTTAATGTCTAGGAAACCGGCAGCATTTGCACCAATTTTGAGGAGAACTGTTCAAATCAAGATCAAATGACATTTATGACATCTCTTTTTTTTTCTCTTAAAGCTGCAGCGCACACAAGATTTTTTTTTGCATCATTGGGCAAAAATTCCGTGATGATCTTTCAGCACAAAATTGGAATTCCACCTGTCAAAGAGTGGTAGTACATGTGCATTTGTATTTCCATCCTATCCTTTTAGCTTATCCTTTAAATGTATAATTTGAGTGTTAATTTTTTTTATTGTTTGAGTTTAGCACATGTTGTCTTTTGCATGTGTGATTTACAATAGTCCTCTTCTAATTCTTACTACATGCTATTGTTTATCTCTTGATTCAGCTGGTGTTAATCATTTTATTAGTTTTACGAGCTTCTGGCCATTTTGCAATACCTAAAAAACTAAAATGGACTATAAATGGAAAAACGAGTGGCGATAGACTTAATTACTATTATTGACAGATAGGAAACCTGGCATAGGCTTCAAAATGATTCATGACCTTTGACTCTGAGTGACCTTGAAAGGTCAAAATCAAGGTCACATGATTTTAAATGGTCACAACTCCAAAAAGAGTGGTGATAAGTACTCAGTTACTATTATTGACAGATGGGAAACTACATGTAAGCACCCAAATGGCATCATGACCTTTGGCCTTGAGCGACCTTGAAAGGTCAAACCCATAGTATCACATTTTGAGAGGGAGATGGCCATTAAGAGCTAAAACATTCGCGAGGGGCGGGGTTTGTTGTGCCTGGCACCACTTGTTGGTGGTTGTTTCTATTGATGGTTTTATTGGTAGTTTTTCTTCTTTTGATGATTTTATTGGTGGTTTTTACGCAAAAACTACTTGACCAATTTCCATCAAATTTTCAGGAAAGATGTGAGGTGGTCCAGAATAGATCCCATTAAATTTTGGTGAATGTAGGTCAAAGGTCAAGGTCACCAAAGATGTGTTTTTGCAATGATAAGAGATAGGGCAAATCAGGTAAAATGTTTGCGAGGGGCAGGTTTGTTGTGCCTGGCACCACTTTGTATTTATTTATTTATTTATTTATTTATTTATTTATTTTGATTTCATTGTTTTATTTTATTCGTACACCCCATGGTGAAGTATAGATGTTTTGACCACTCATGAGTGTTTTCAGACACATTTTCACCTGATCTGAGTCCTGCAATTTTATTTTTTTTTAGATCATGATAATTTCTTAATATGTTTCATTGAAACCAGCTTTGTCCAACCCTATGACAAGTTCTGCATCCACCTGATTACCTCCACCATGGAGGTTATGTTTTCACAAGGGTTTGTCTGTTTGTTTGTCTGTTAGCAAGATAACTCCAAAAGTTATGGAAGGATTTTGATGAAATTTTCAGGAAATGTTGAGACTGACACAAGGAACAAATGATTACATTTTAGTGGTGATTGGGGGGGGGTGTTTCTGATCTGTTTTGGCGGAGGTCTGCGCTCTCCAAGTGCTTTTCTACTAGTTCTCTTTTATGGTACATTCTAGCTTTTCCTGACACACAGGAGAGGTCTAAATTGCCACCAATTACTGGGTTTCCCTGGCAGACTACTCCACATTCTTCTTTTTCTGCCAGTTTCTCAGACATCTCCATCTTCTCTTTACAACCTGTACAGTATATTATATTACACACCCACAATGGCTCACACTTCAGGTCAAGAGAAGCAGCTGGGAGCCAACTTTGCAGGTTACAGACCAACTTATCTCAGGTTGAAATGCTCCAAATGATTCAAAATTAGGTATGTGAACTGGAACAGCACCAAATATGTGTTGCTGATTGGGGGGGTGAGAGTGGTCCGCCTTCACCTCCTAACTCCCACTGCTAAACGGTGAATTGACGTGCAGTTCTGTACGGCTTTTTTAGCTTGATAGTACTCAAAACACAATCACTACCGCTGCTATGGAAAGGCTATAACTCTCTACTGACAACCTCAGTAGGAGTGCATTGATCAGGTTCTAATTTATGGGTTATAGGGGTGAACAAATAGGGGAAACATGCAAAAACAAGCCAGTAACTCCATGACAGCAACACTATCATTGCATTCATTGGCTTTTGCCTATTTGTTCAGTGAAGAACAAATTTGTCAAGCAACAAATAATTCTTTACTTGTGGGCCTGATCAAGGGGAAGTATACATGTGTGGTAAAAAAATAAATAAATTGTCCCCCAATACCCTATTATAGCTTTTTTTTTTTTTTAGCAAATTTTGTCAACTTTTTGGATCTGTTATTGGTTTTGAAAAATTCCTGTTGGCAAAGAAGTTCGAGCCATATCCGCTTTGTGAAAGCACATCTCAGAACATCAACAAAACATTGGGCACATGTCCAACAGATATTTTGGTTCAAGTGAATTATCTAGAATTGTTTTTATCCAGTTTTCTTAAAAAGTTCCTCACAAGAATACCTATATGATTTACTCTGCAATATGATTTCATGGCCTTTTAAGTACCTACACAAAGTAGTGGTTTCATTAGGCTGCCATGCAGAGTGGTGGCTTCCTCACACTCCTACCAAATGAGGTAGAGAATTGGATCGAGGCTTCTATGTATGACTTCATCTGATCTACTGAGTGTTTAAGTTCCCTCCTGAGGGTATGATAAAGGAGTTTTAAAGGAGTGATATTTTACTTTTTTTAAATGGAATTGTGCATTTTAAAACATTTCCCTGTGGTCTACATACAGTGTAAATGCTATGCTTGGGTCTGAATTCTTTATTAATTAAACTCCACAAGTCCATCTTTAACCCTATTTCTGAGTAATGACACCAGGAAGGCCATTTTGAGCACTGGCCCTTAAAATGCACATGAGCCACTTCACCTCCCACCCCCTCCAAGTTGTTGGCTGTGCCACTCTGTCCTGTTCAACCAACTGAATAGTTTAGGTAATTTGCTTGAAGTTTGGCCATATATTCAGTATGGACTACAACCACTGCTGCTGACAAACAATTATGGTGGACTCTGAGAAATGTTCATCAGAAGTCTTGACCTTATATGTGCAAATGTTGTGACATAACTAGTTATAGACGTAACAAATTAAGCAGGAAATAAAATGGGTTGAAGAAATCCACTCAATTTTTGCCAAAATGAATATAAAGATAGCTTTGCAGCACCTGGAGGGTTCATATTCAAACTTTATGACCTATTAGGGTCCAGATACACAATTAAATTTACCAAAGACTAATAAAAGTAGGTTTAGCAAAATATGACCCCATTAAGTTTGAGCAGAATGTACAAAATGTAATATTTTGTTAACAATGCATGATAAAAGAATAACGTCAAGGTACTCAGTTTAATTTTGTACAGTTACTTGTTCCTTATATAAGCTATGTTGTATATAATAAAGTTGTAATTGAAAATTTATCTGTTTTCTTCAAGCAAAATAGTCTGTGCTTTTGAGACTATAGTCTGTTTTGATCGGTAATGGCCATTAGATCCATTACTTTCTTTAGCCCCTAATGACATTTTAATTATGGCACACTTTTGCCACAACACTAACTGGTGTTATAGAAACACATTTAATTGTATTTTATGTGAAGTTTTGTCGGGAACAAGGCATTTTAGCCATTTGTGTAAGTAGTGTAAGTCTCTGCACACGTCATGGTCTGCACACATCATCCATCACCAGGAAGGCTCACCAGCGCCTGGTCTTCCAGTGGAGGCTGAAAAGGGCCCATCTCAGCTCGGCGGTTCTCACCACCTTCTACAGACGAGCCATAGAGAGCGTGCTAACCAGCAGCAGCTCTCTGTGGCAGGAGAGCTGCAGTGCCTCAGACTGGAAGGTGCTGAAGAGAGTGGTGAGGGCCACAGAGAGGATAATTGGGGTCCCGCTTCCTCCTGTAAGGGACCTGGCCCAACAACGCTGCCTGACCAGAGCCATGCGGATCTCTAGAGACCCCACCCACCCCACCTCCGAACTTTTTTCCCTTCTGCCTTCAGGCAAAAGGTATTGCAGCCACAAGTGCAGAACGGCAAGATTTAAAAAGAGTTTTGTCCCAACCGCCATCCGACTGTTAAATAAGCACTTTAAATAGGGAATGTGCAATTACTGTGAAGTGACGTTTCTATTTATATGTGAAATAATTATTTTAAGTATCTATTTCTCATTCTGTTTTTATAGCATTTTATGTGACCAGATGCACTTTCTTTTTTACATCAGTATTTTAGTATTTATTTAATCTGTTTTAATCATGTTTTTTATTCATGTTGACGGTGCATCGATATTTTGTTTCTGAAGTGCATCCATGATGTTTGTGTGAAATGACAATAAACTATATATCATTAAAAAAAACAACTGATGTTCTTTTTTATCCATTACCAGGCTTATTTTGCCTTTTTCTTTTAACCACAAAAACATCATTTGAGGAAATATCATTCTTGCCATATTAAAGTACTTATAAATACCTCCCAAAATATGTTTTATAAGTTACTTTAGGCTCTTTAGTTGAAACAGTATACCCATTTGAACAACCAATTTTTTTTGATCCGTTACCACTTGACCAAGCCCTTGTGTAAATGTATCTGCCTATTGGCTGGTTTATCCCCTATTTCATCTAAAATACATTGTCAAGGATGAACACAAATGATGTTTGGTGGCCTGAGGTCAATGGTCATATTAATCATAACCTCATGTTTGCCCTGTCTTATGAGCATGGTAACGCAGGGCATTTCTTTACATGTGGTGCTCTCCAATCTTGAGGGTTCACTTTCCAAACGTTGCAGGTCGAGGTTATTATAGCCTCACAAAACTTTTTTTTTCCACCATAACTGTATATAGGGTGTCCCAAAAAAACTGACATAATGTGAGAAGTCCATATCAGAGTGACTACATGGTCAGGAGAAATTATACTTAATAGGTTTTATTTTGGACATAAAATATTTTATTCTATAAATTTCAAACAAAAACTTCTGGGGGATGGTAATTTTACAATGTTCCAAACGTATTACAAATGTTCAATGTGTGCGCCACTTGTGACGCAGCACACATCAAGTCGGTAGTGGAGTTCCTGCCACACTCACTGCAGCATGTCTGTTGTGTAACATTCTCTAGAGTCTCAGTGATTCTCCTCTTGAGTTCCTCTACATATGTGGGAAGTGTTGGGATATAGACCAGTCCTTTCACGTAACCCCACAGAAAGAAATCACATGGTGTTAGGTCAGGTGAGCATGGGGGCCATTTTAATAGCATGTTTTCTGCATCATTAGCACATCTAATCTATCTTCCTTTTTTTGAGCAAAAAGAGCAAACAAATTTTAAACAAATTATTAGGTGATGAAATGATGTCAAATATTTTGGGACACCCTGTATATGTGAAAACTGCACAGTTTATGATGTAAACTGTGGCTTGTGATTGAACCTGGATATTGTTTTAATCATTTTTATAGTATTGAAGAGTGTTCAAACATTTTAATTTTTACTTATAGTGTGTGGATTTCTTTCACTCACCCTATGTATCATCATAACCCTGAGAACACAGCAGCTAAAATAGTTCACCCTTTGGTGTTAATTTGGTTGTGATGTACCTTTCATTACTGGGTGAATCCATTTTGTTGTGCATGTTTCTAATTTGCATTGTATTAGACTTAAAGAGCAAAGGCTGTTGTCATGAGCTCTGAAGTTCAAAGACAGTTTGTATGATGAACAAAAGATCCAAGTCTTGTTTTTTTTTTTTTTCTCCCCTACAGCTCATCCCAGGGGGAACTGTTTTGTTTTTAGGATATATTAAATATTGAGACTTTCATTTTGCAGCATTGACTTGGTGATGTTGCTGCTATTCATCACTAGCAAAGTACATTGACATATGCAACTAAAAAGAGCTTTTGGTAACACTGAACGATGGAGCCTTTTAATAAGGAAAATCAAAGGATGCGGTAGATGAGTGATTGTGCTGAGGGAGCAGAAGATCAACCACCTCTTCATCAAAAAAATGCACACACACACTTTGGTGGAAACTGTCCAGCACTTCCTCTATTACTCCCATAATGATTTTTGCTTAAATCCAGCTATGTTCACAAATGTCCTTGACAGCTTTGAAAAGATAAAATATGATTTTGTGCAGTAACAGCTGTGCATCTCAACCTCAGGGGATATACAGAAGCCAGTTTTCAGATATTTTAATCCATTCCAAATCACTCAGCTTTGAAACATGTTTTTTTTTTTTTTATCCTGTCAATGTTATTTGACCAGCCACTCTTACTGTAAGAATAAAAGCTAAACAGAGTAAAGTTTGCTTGGAACCTAGATTTTGCAGAAAATGAAAATTAGTTTTCAAAACTGAATGGCCCCCTTCTGTCATGTTTTAAGGTATGGAAAGACATACTCTGCAGTTCAGTGAAAACATTACATTGACATTTACCATTAAATCTTCTCTTTGCCCAGAGATAAAGCTTTAAAAGTGTATTCATCGGTAAAGTTTTAAAACTTTAACCATGGGCCACTACATGTTTCAACAAGTTCACTTTTAACTCTTGCACTCATAGTTTCAGGTCATCACATAAAATTTGCTAGTTAGACCATTACTGGCAGGTCTGCCCTCTCCATTTGGATTTTTGGTGACAACACACACGCATTTTACTGTCACCAGTTAAATGTAAAAATAAACCCCTCAAACTCTGCACAGACATCATTCTGCACAGTGAAAGAGTAAAGAGAATAAACAATAGAAAAGTACTTGTTTTTGGGTAGAAGCTCATGGTTCATCATTCTTAAATATTTTTAATGGAAGCAAAAGTAACACATTTAATGAGTTAAAATCTACCTACAATGACTCATATAATGTTTGTTTAATCTTGAAATAGCTTTACATAACATTCTGTATGTACAGTATGTAAAAAATAGTGGTAACACTTTACTTGACAGGTGAATTCATAACACATTCATAACAGCTGTCATAAACTGCACATAACCTAACATAATAGGAGGACTATAACATACCAAAATACCTTGATAAAAAAAAAAAAAGATCAAAGCCATGGTAATTCTAATCAAGATTTTAATTTTAAATATTTTGTATGTTACAGATACAATTTTACTTTACAATCAGAACTATTTGCTTGAAAAATGAATTATTGTAATGTAGGCTCCACCCCTGTGCCCCTCAGTGGTCTGGTCTGTTCATGCACAACTCACACCCACAACTCATGTTTGACTATCGGCTTGACAGCAAGCAGTTTTTTTTTTTTCCCAAAATGGCAACAAAAAAACAAGAGTCGGGGGCAGAAAAAAAAAAGA
The DNA here is from genome assembly GCA_037367295.1 of Apogon hyalosoma. Classification (NCBI taxonomy): domain Eukaryota; kingdom Metazoa; phylum Chordata; class Actinopteri; order Kurtiformes; family Apogonidae; genus Apogon; species Apogon hyalosoma. The sequence goes on from JAPQRP010000005.1 coordinate 46,141,113, forward strand.
AACTTTTAAAAAAAAATGTCTGTAAAAGACCACTAATAAAAAAGACCCTTTAAATGATGTCATGTTGATGTAAAAGGTCATTTTAAGTTTGGAGCCGTTTGTGTTGTATACAGTCTCTCTATGTGTGTCTATGCAGACCACCCAGTTATGACAGCTGTGGGATTTGGTGGGTGCTGGACACTGCCAAACATCTGTTAACAATCACTCTCAGCATTTCAGAAACACTGGTAAGCTTCGCACCGACGCCTGTGCATTGCTTGCAGGTAGGTGATGGAAGTTAATTATGGGGAAATGTGTTATCATTGACATACAAATACCAATAAGCCACAGCTAGCAGCTAGCTAAGCACCACAGCTAGCAGCTAGCTAAGCAGGTGACAGCATAGTAAACAAACAGAATCATGTTGGGCCCCTTGCTACAAGAAAGTCACTGGAAACAGCTTGTCGGAGGTGGGGATGGCGGTGCGTGATTGTTGGGGGAAAGTGTGTGTGTGTGTGTGGGGGGGGAGGGGTAGTGTAGTGGTCTGACATTGTCATTCACATCATGCAAACACGCTTCATGCCGTTTTGATTAGACAAAAGGTCCACTTTATATGGAATTGCCTCTATTGTAATGAGTAGTACTATTTGAGTAGTACTCCTCCTAGAACCGTCACCTTATCGTGGTGGAGGAGTTGAGAGCCCTAATGACCCTAGGAGCTATGCTGTTGGGGGCATTTGCCCCTGGTAGGGTCTCCCATGGCAGATTGGT
>JAPQRP010000005.1:46156052-46167741 GCA_037367295.1 Apogon hyalosoma
TTGACAGATAAACAGTACCACAGTGCTTCAGTTTGAATATTTGACAGATAAACAGTACCACAGTGCTTCAGTTTCAGCTTCAGAGTTTGTCATATCTGTTGTGGATTGTGATTGTCTCTCTCAACTCACCATATATTTTTTATTAGTAAATTTTTAAAATTATTTTTTATCAATTGCTAGAAATTTCAGACAACCTGATTTGAATTCCAGGCAACTCCACCTGGGGTCCTGACACCAAGGTTGAAAAACACTGTTCTTACCAAACGCACAATAGTTGTCAGACGCTATACAAGACAACAAAAAAAAGTTCTGCCCAGATGATGTGTAGAGAACAAGCTGCAAGAACTCCCAAACCAGGGCTATGAGAAAAGAATGAGAACAAATCTCTCTTGTCTTGCAGAGTATGTAATGGCCTTGTATTAGATTTGTGGCCTGGACCTGCACTGTGGAATAGTCCTATTTGCACCTAAATACATATAATATGTTTGTAATCTTTGAAGCATTTTAAGTGTGAATGTAAAAGCAACACCTGGATAATTGCTCTGGACAAATCCTGCCTTAACATGCTATGGAAATTATGGTCAATACTAGTTACAAACTCACAAATTGCACACGAACGCCCCCTCAGGTCTTATTTTCCATGGGAGAAGTGGGCAACATTTTTGATCCATGAACTGTCAAGATGACAATAACCTTTGAACTTTTCAACATGGCGGAGAGCAATGAGGGATTCATCATGAATTATAAACAGTACTTTGATTAATGTTCTGCAGCTGTTAGCTAATGATTTTGCACATTTTAGCATACGTAATTTGTAAAACAAAAATTACAAAAATAAATAAAATGTTACAGAATGAACACATCCAAAACTGTTTTACCAAAGTAGCAGGTCACGATAAATTGTGTGTCACTTGAACACAATGCACTTGTAATTTTGTATCCACTAGTGAAAGGATCATCTTCCCAACAGCACATGAAGGCAGCAAAAGCTAAACTCCTTATAACTGAATGATAAGCTAAGCTAAGCTAAGATAAGATAAGATAAGATAAGATAAGATAAGATAAGATAAGATAAGATAAGATATGACTTTATGTATCCCACTATGGGGAAATTTCACAGTTAACAGAAACAACATAGCATGGTTGCACATGCATATGATGTGGGGGGGGTTACAGAGAACTGTTATATAGGCTGCTGTAGAGTCTTAGATTTACAGTCCATCTTCCTTGTAATTCCTTCACATTCCCTTCTGCTCTTAAGTTATTTCATAAAAAACAATTGGCTGAGTCTCCAGTTTTCCCAAACCGTGGTGGTCTGGTTCATTATCTAATTCCTTATTGCACAGTCCATCCAGTTAATTTAACTCCAGCAGCTGGGTCCATGCAGAGAGGTTGGTCTAATTGTTGGTTTGTCTCAGTCGGCACTGCAGGCTCTCAGCATGAAGAGAAGATGGGCCAAAGGCTCCCCACAGAGAACCCTGCTGGTGTCGTCAGCTGGGACCAAGCAGTTATTAGCAACAATTAGCAATTTGTCTCAGCTGCTAAAGTGAAATGAACAGTTCCAGCAACTTGACTGCAAGGATTTAGTCCATTGTTTGATTTCCCAGAGTAAGAACCACATAGGTCAGAAAAGATTTTAGCTCTTTCCAGCAGGACATAATGCGTACATCCCTCTTCAGATTTTCTGTCTCTGAACTGAACACAATCAGTGAAGTATCACTCCCATTTTGTGTTATAATGATGCATTCAGCCCCCCTGTTTTCCTACTGAGCTCAATCTGAGTCTGTTTACATGTACAGTAATAGTCCGATCTTTATCCGATTTCTGGAGTTATCAGATTATTCATGTGATCTCATAAACAGCATAATCTGTTTCATTAAGTATGAGCAGTAATCTGATTATGAGAAATCAAATTAACACACCTGGATTTCTCCCCATGCATGCATGAGCATGTATACTCTAATTTATTTAATTATTTTACATAAGCATATGAAAAAAAAAAATCATAGAAAACAGAGATGATGTAGTGAAACATGAGTGGAAAACCATGCTTCCATTGCACACTAATTCACACGAATACTACAATCATTATCTGATTAGTGGAGTTATCTGATAATTATTGATCATGTAAACTGTATAATCTGATCTGTTTTATCAGATAACAGCATCTGATTATGAGAAAGCAGATTAACACATCTGTACGCCTGGTAATCTGATTTATGCAATTCTTTTACATCTGAGCATATGTAAAAAACATTCAAATCATAGAAAACAGAAGTTAAGTAGTCAAACGTGAGCAGAAGACAAACAAGAGGAAGTTTGAGTCTTCCATTACTATCTACAAACATACTCCGAAAGAAATCAGACTACAATGTCCAAACCAGGGTTTTTCAGTCATATTTCTGAAGTGCATGAAGGTGTCAGATCTGATTATTACAATTATCTGATTACTCCCAGTTATCCATTTTTTTTTAATCATGTAAATGGGCTCTCTGTCTTTCTGTGCTATACATCTTCTGTCCACTGTCAGACCTAAAACTGTGCTGCTTCTTCAGTCAGCTCCCCACCAGTCACCTCAGATCAGCACACCTGCCCTTTATTTTCTGATCACAACACACCTGTGCCTTGAATGCTGCTCTATATATACCAGCACAAAGCCTAACAATACATCGTAACTGCTCAACCTGACTCCTTCCACTTCCTCTCAGATGTTACGTTCTCTACAGCCTCAGTCACAAAGCTTTTTACGAGTGATGGGTTTGTTTGTAGACATTCATGTAGGGAGCAGTACATTTCTTACGGCCGTCTTATGAAGTTGGTGCAGCTGCTGTTTAAGACGCAAGAGCAACTTAAGGCGTCCGTGAGAAAATTACATTATTTTGTGTTGTACGAAGACCGTACAGTTATCATGGTCTTCATAAGGGTGCCTTGGGATCTTCCAACATCAGACGTACAGCCACTTCAAGAATTATTTTGTCGCAAGGTGGATGTACAGCACCCCTATGTGCAACTCAAGTAGGAAGATCTTATGTTGTTTCAGAATATTTAGATCAGTATAGAAACAGTGGCTGTGTACTTAAAGTCCCGTGTTCTGATCATCGCATTCAAGATGACAAAAATGCCCACAAGACTGAAACTGCTAGAGTTGTAAGATGAAGAAAACGAAGATCAAGTGGTTGTGGCCACTGTTTCAGTCTGACAACAGCAGAAGAAGAGGGACATTCTAAAACGCTTAATTTGAAAAAAGCTTAACGTAGTTTAATGCCCCAGAACGGAGATCAGACATCACCTAAGTTCATGTGGACATCTGTAGTCATGTCCACTTTCACCTCTGCAAAAGAAACATCAACAAAGTTTAATCTTAGAGTATTGTTTTATTTTTCTTTCATTCATTCATTTTCTGAACCACTTCATCCTGGAGATGGTTGCTGGGGTGCTGGAGCTTGTCCCATCATTAGAGATGTCCATGCATAATTTAGTGATGATTGATGCTCTTTTCAGACATTAAATTACGTTAAGCTTTTATTACATTAAGCGTTTTAGAATATGAATGTGCATTTTATGTGTTTGGGATTGTGCACTGTCCATGGTTCTGAATTACGCATTCCTGTAAAGTATGTGGCAAAACTGACCTGCACTGTTAGAAATCAGGAGTCATAATACAACATAAGATGAAGACATTTTAAGTAGGTGTAAGAATAAAACAGAAGAATAATAGAGAGAAGTGAATGTTAAAAAACACTGTCCATTACACACATTCTCTCCATCACCCTGATCCTCATCGCCTGGGTACTGTGGACTATGCATTATCTCTTTGTAGGTTTTTTGTTGTTTTTTCATGTTTATTTTCCTGTTAATAAAAACTTTCGTACCGTGCGTTTGAGTCCAGTCATTCACTTGGTCTTGAAAGTTTGTATACAACCCCCTCTAAGAATGCCATGAATGCCGCACTACTGCATATAGAAACACCTCATGTCCGCCTAAGAACGCCATGTGAATCCCTGTCTATACAATCGTTCGTGTGAATGCCATAAGGGGCCCCTAATAACAATGTAATGTTTTTCTGATCTACCTGCTGCCACCACAGGAACACGTGGGTTCTGGAATGGCCTCCTGATCCACAAACATTGTGGATTGTTCACAGGTTGTTCATAAGGCATTCGTTAGGGCGCTCTACGAAAAGGGATTTCATAGTGTGTTTGTGGAAAATCTTGCACAATATCATCCACCTGCCTACGAACCAAGAAATGGTCCACAAACACTCCACGCCTTGAGAAGGTCGTATGAAATGGTCCATAAATCATTCGCATGGTGTTCGTAGCCATTCATAACGGCATTTGTGACTGAGGCTTAAGCCAGATCAACTACAATTACCTTTAAGTTCTGTCAACTACCTCTGTGTATCACAAACAAGTTCAACAGACCCAGGACCAGTGTTGGGAGGGTTACTTTGGAATGTATTCCATTACAGATTACAGAATACATGCCCCAAAAAGTAATCTGTTCTGAAATCTGTTACATTACTCAGTCTGAGTATTGCAATCCAAATATTTGGATTACTATCACATTTTCTTGAATTTGAATACCATACAGATGTAGCAAATCACGTTATGCTAAGTAAACAGAATTATTCTTGTGTGTTCTGTTTTAGAGCTGGTTGAATGTATTAGGCCTAAGCCTCATAAGCAGCATATTAACATATGCTGTAGTAGTACAACCCAAAGCAAGTTATTGGTGTTTTGTCTGGTTATAGAAAAAGAGACAAGAAAAAAAGTCAGAATAATAAAATATACACATCTGTGTTTTTCTATTAAGACTGTGTCGAAACAGAAAAACAGAAACATGAGATGATAACAAAACAAATTCATCATTCATTCAACTCTACACCATCAGTGTCATTTTACACACATCAAACAATCTTTGTGAAAAACAAAAAAAAAACATCATCTATATGTTATACCCAAGATCAGAACTTTTACATAATATCATGGTATATAGCTTCAACATTACAAGAGCACAATCATTCTGTGGTGTTCTGTTTCAACTGACTAAAGGACCAAAACTGTCTGAACCTGCAGCATATGAACATGTCCTGTAAAAAAAGGATAACAGTCCCAAACGTCTTCTATTAAAAAAAAGTAAACCAGAAACATAGGATGTTTGTGGTGAAGGCGAAATACATTCTTTTCTAATATTATGCCACCATGTAATTGTACACACATCAAACACTGTGTCTTGATATTGTAACAACCAAAGCAAGAGCCTATCCAAAAGTTAATGTTAGATAGGTATGTGATAAGGTAAAATACAGATCATTTGCAAGATGGCAAGCACATCAACAGTAGATTATGCAAGGTATTACTTCTAGTAAATGTTCAAACAAGTGTGGTAACAAAAGAATGAGTGCACTAGTGTAACTCTAAACATCCCCATGGAGCTACTGATCAACACATAGAGCCTCCAGCCTATATATGTGAACCACCTACTTTGCAAATCAACACTCCAATAAAGGCAGTTGTATCAAAGCAAGACAGCCTGTTCAAAGTGCTTCTCTGTCATTTGGTTGTGGTGTGAGGTGGAGATTCAATTCAGTTTTCAATTCAATTTTATTTGTAGAATCAAGGCTCCTTAAAGTGGAGGTAGTTGCATGTCTGTACAGTAGATCACCATAAACAATCACAGACAGAAAGGTAGCTTTCACAAGTTTTTTTCAAATACACCCCATGGTTCACTAACTTGTAGAACCAACTGAAAGAATCATTGTCTGTATAACTTTATCACTTTCCCACATAGTTCTGCAGGAATTCTGGCCCATTTTTCTATTCAACATTGCTTCAGTTTATTGAGGCTTGTTGGTAATGATTTATGCACTGCTCTCTTAAGGTCTCGCCACAGCATTTTAATTGAGCTGAAGTCTAGACTTTGACTGGGCTATTGCTACACCTTCCATCACAATACCCTTCATTCATTCTGCTGGTGTTATATGGTTAAGCTTAAAATAGACAGATGGACTCACATTTGACTATGGAATACTCTGGTCTACCAAGCAATTCCAAGCAATTGGAGTTCATGTACAACTTGCCAAACATCACTTTCTTCTTGTCTGTCCAAACCAAATTGGTCCAGAAGTAGATGCAACTTTCCAAACCTGCACTGTGCTCCCAAAATTCTATTCAATTCAATTTTATTTGTAGAGTCCTATATCACAACAAGGTTGTCTCACAGGGCTTTACAGAGTTAGTTGGATATAAACAAACAGTCAAATACACAGCAGATGAAGGAAATGGATTAATGTCCCGGGCATCCCCTGTCCTTAGATCCTCCTTCTCAGAAAAGAAAAACTCCAAAAACCCAATGGGAAAAGAGAAACCTCAGGGAGAACCACAGTGAAGGAGAGATCCACTCCCATGGACAGACAGGCTATAGATGCCCCAGGACTGATGGACGTCCATTTGTATATGTAGTTCCAGTCTGTAAGAATGCAGTAGGGTGGGGGCACATAAAAGGGGTCCATCTAGTCAGATGAGACAGGAGGGAGTGAGGAGGTCCATCGAGAGAGGTGAGGATGAGGAGGTCCATCCAGACAGGTGAGGGTGTGGGAGGAGGTATGGGGTCACAGGTCAGGACAGGACACAGATGAGTCACCTCATATCCTGTTGTCACTGGGCCTCAGGCAGCTTCAACTGAAAAAGTAGCCACTCCCCCAGAGGGGAATGGGTAAAGGGACACTGAGTGAAAAGTGATGAACAGACTAAGTAGACTAAATATTAGAAATTATAAGTATAGATAAAAGTGGTACATAGTATCAGGAACAGGTGATAGGACTTACTGTACTGTACTTCCCCCAGCATTGTTGCTCCTACGGCAGCTTAGACTGAACTGTGGGGTTCAGTCTGTTTTTAACTAGCCTGACTATAAGCTTTTTCAAAGACCTGCATTCTGAGAGCAAAGTGTTCTGTTGGGATGGTACGGCACCAGAACATCTGTGAGGTAAGAAGGGCCCATACCATTAATGGTCTTGTATGTAAGAAGGAGGATTTTAAATCTAATTCTAAACTTGACTGGAAGCCAGTGAAGGGTTTGTAGCACAGGGGTGATGTGCTTTCTTCTACTAGTTCCTGTTAATAGTCTTGCTGCTGCATTCTGAACCAGTTGAAAACTTTTTAGAAAACTTTTAGGACACGCTGTGAGTAGGGAGTTACAGTAATCTAATCTAGATGTAACAAACGTATGAATCAATTTTTCTGCATTATGTTTAGACAGAATATTTCTAATTTTGGCTATGTTGCACAGGTGGAGAAAGGCTGTTCTGCAGGTTTGGTTAATATGTGCTTTAAATGATAGATCCGGGTCAAATAAAACTCCTAGGTTTTTAATTGTTGCACTGAAGGCTACACTCACATTGTCCAGGGTGACTATCTGGTCAGGCAGGGAGTCGCTCACACTTGTAGGGCCTATTATAATGACTTCTGTTTTTTCAGGGTTAAGTAAAAGATAATTAGCGCTTAACCAGGTCTTTATGTCTCAGACACAGGCACTTAGTTTATCCACTTACCTGGTCTGATCAGGTTTAATTGACAAATACAGTCATGTGTCATCTGCATAACAGTGGAAATTAATGCCATGTTTTCCAATGATGTTACCTAAAGGCAGCACATACAGCATAAACAAAATGGCCCAAGGACTGACCCTTGCGGCACACCGTAACTAACTGTGGAATGGTGATGATTGTTGGTTTACATTGACAAACTGGTACCTATTACATAAATAGGATTTAAACCACAGAGGGCTGCTCCTCTAATGCCTATGTCCCATTCTAATGTCTGCAGTAAGATATTGTGGTCGATTGTATCAAAAGCTACACTCAGGTCCAACAGAACCAGGATCGAGACCAATCCATCGTCAGCAGCTAATAACAAGTCATTAGTAACTTTGACTAGTGCAGTTTCAGTGCTATGATGAGCTCAAAAGCCAGACTGGAAATGTTCAAATAGACTATTGTCCTGTAGGTGCTAACACAGTTGTTTAACTACCACTCCTTCAAGGACTTTTGAGAGAAGAGCAGATTAGATATAGGCATGTAATTAGCTAGAATATCAGGATCTAGAGTTGTTTTTTTCAGAAGTGGTTTAATAACTGCATATTTAAAAGACTGTGGCACATAGCCAGTTACTAAGGAGGTATTTATTATATTTAGGATAGTGTCAATAGTCAGGAGTAGAGTCTCTTTAAAAAGTTTGGCTGAGATTGGGTCTAAGAGGCAAGTCAATGATTTAGAGGACATAATGATTGATGTTAGATCAGCTTGATCTACAGTGGTGAAATTATTTAATATTATAGAGGGGCTTACAGGAGATTCTAGGTTTGCAGCCTGAGCTTTGTCAGACCTAAGACTTGGAAGTATTTAATCTATTTTGCTTCAAAGAGTTGAGATTTTACTGTTAAAGAATTGTAGGAAGTCATCACAGCTGAGAGTAAATGGAACAGAGGGATCTACTGAGCTGTGACTGTATGTCAGCCTGGCTACAGTGCTGAACAGAAACCTGGGGTTATTCTTGTTTTTGTCTACACACAAAGAAATCAAGGACAGAAATGTACCTAAAAAGGTACATAGGCTTTGTCGCTCCAGCTGTACCCTAGAAGGGTACAAGCACGTACCTCTGAACATTGGTACATTTTAGTACCTTCCACTCTGTACCTCTAAAAAGACTTTTATGCACCCCAGGGGACAAAAATGTACCCTTATGCCCTGGTACAAATATGCGCCTTTTAAATAGTAAGTACCTAATGAGGTACTGCTGGAGCGACAGGATATTTTGTACCTTTAATAATAATAATAATAATAATTATTATTATTATTATTATTATAATAATGATGGATTAGATTTATATAGTGCTTTTCTATTAACGTATACTCAAAGTGCATACAGTGGATCCATTATTCATTCGCTCACACATTCTCACTCTGGTGGTGATAAGCTACATATGTATCTACAGCTGCCCTGGGGCAGACTGACAGAAGCATGCCTACAGCCTATACACATTCATACACCAGTGTGAGTAGCAGCACTGGAGGCAAGTAGGGTGAAATGTCTTGCCCATGGACACAACAGCACGAGTGGGACAGAGCGGGATTCAAACTGCCAATCCTTCGGTTATTGGATGATTAATATCTAGTTTTAGTCGTATGCTGTGCCTGCTTATAAGTCAGTAAACTGTTTTTTCCAGGCACTGAAAGAATGCTCTGAGCTGGAATGGGGCCATAGCCTCTTTAATTTACACGCTGCTTGTTTAAAGGAATGTGTTTCAGCATTATATCAAGGTGAAGCTCGTCTCAGTCTAACAATCTTCGATTTAAGAGGAGCAGCTACATCCAGAGCAGTTTGTAGTGTGAGCATGGCACTATCAACAAACTCATCACTTACAGCAGGACTAGACATGTTCTCTACAAAATCAGATGACATGGAGGCAAATATTGACTGAATTATCTCTTTGTACTTTGAGACAGAATGATCACATAATGTCCTTTTCATCTGCGTTTTAATCATTGGTGTAGAACTATCCTCGAGCACAAACTGAAAGGTAATTAAAAAGTGATCTGAGAGTACGGGGTTATGGGGGGGGACAATAAGGTCACAAATCTGTTTAATGCCAGTTTAATCATTTGGATAATGAATACCACAAAAAGTGTATATTTTCCATATAATATGCATTAGGGATGAGGCATTGGTGGTGATTAGAATCATGGATATGTCAAACATTAGCAACAAAATTGATTTGATTGCATTAGTATTTTTATGTAGTGTCAGATACTCCATTTTGACACCTCCATGGCCAAAAATGTCCCATTGACTTCCATTAAAACAGGATTTACAGAAAGAAAAAAGTTTGCCATTGCAGTACATAACCATCAATTCTGTAATTTCAACAATTAATTTTGAAGAAAAGTAGTGATATTTTGCAATTTTATAGTATTCCATCAGATTCATCCATTTTCCCACTGGAGGCTAGTGCATGAAATAACTGTCAGGGGGTCCCAAAAGTAATGTGTGTGTGTGCGTGCGTGTGTGCGTGCGTGCGTCCATGTGATTTAAATCAACATCTGATTCATCAGTGAGAACATTTATTGTGCATCTTTGAAAGCTTCAAAAACAAAAGTAAACACAACAGAACATATGAAAAATGAACAAATTTGAAACATATTTACCCTATACCCTGTACAACAAGAGCTATCCACATGTGGAAACAGGTCCACACTGACCCAATGTTTCTGCAATTTTACAAAGGTGTAAAATAATCTGCTAGCGCTCTCTCTTCATAAGCAGTGGCAATTTACAAGCAGCATGTGACAGTATAAAGGCCCGCTCTAGATAGTGACTGGAGTTTTTCCTTCCATTGCAATTACAATCCAGCTTTATTCTCACCTTTAAGTAGACTTCTTATTATACTTATCAGCATAGTTTGAGCTGTTGGAGACATCTGTATTTACACAGACAGATAAATGCTCTAAACACAACCCAAAACAATATCTGTAGATAGCTGTACAGAAAGTCTGAGTCATAGATACAGAAGAATGCAAACACACAGACAGTCCTCACTGAGTGAGTATGTGATTAATCAGTCATACTCAGTCTATACTATGTAGTTTTTCAAGGTTCAAGGTACTTTATTATCCCCCAGGAGCAAATTGTTGTACAACCAGCAGTACACACATCAACACAAATGGCAGATACAAATACAGAAACACAAATCACATACTATTCAGGAATCTAATAGCATCAGGAATAACAGAGTTTGTTTCTCTCTCACTCCGGTGATCTGATTTGGTTATTTCATAGTGAAATGACAGTCATCTTGTATCCTGTTGCTTAAATAGTTGAAATAATAAAAAATAATTATATATGGCGCCGACACAAGTGGTGGCCACTTCAGTAGCTCCGTCCGGGTCAGAGTTTTGTTTAAGTATTTTTATTGTATTTCAGCTCTTTTTTCAACTCTTACACACAAGTTTACTGTGTATTATTACCTATCCTATGGATATGGAACAATTTCAGAGGCAAGACCGCAGCAGAAACCTCACTTATTCGAGAGAGAAGCTGCTGGAACTACAAACAATTGGACAAGCCAGTGTTGTCCACCACATCCCGCATGAGCTGCAGTGGAAGTACCGCGGCTGCCGTGTGGGGGCTAAGCTAAAAGCCAAGCTCCGGGCCAAGCAGTAGAGGTATAAGCCCACGGTTCCCTCGGTGCTAATGGAGAATGTGAACTCACTAACCAACAAGACCGACAAGCTGGCCGCCCTTGTCAGAACCCAGCGGACATACAGAGAGTGCAGCCTTATGTGTCTCACAGAGACATGGCTGAGCAGCAACACGCCCGATACTAACGCAGAGCTACCTGGATTCCACCTGGTGAGAGCAGACCGGGACAGTAAACAAAGCGGCAAGAAAGGAGGGGGATTCGCGCTGTATGTCAACAACAGATGGTGCAACCCGGGGCATATTACAGTGAAGGAGACGATCTGCTCCCGGGACACTGAACTCCTAGCGGTGGGTCTACAGCCGTTTTACATGCCGAGTGAATTCTCCCACACCATCGCCATTATTGTTTAAGTTCCTCCGCGAGCGCACGCGGACACTGCTTGTGACATCATCCACTCCGTAGTGTCCAGGCTGCAGACGCAGCACCC
>JAPQRP010000005.1:46167841-46185076 GCA_037367295.1 Apogon hyalosoma
GGTGTCAGCCATTGACTTAGCAAGTTTACACACCGATGCTACATTCAATTTGAGAACCTCAGATTGTCTCCGCTGGGCGTCATTACCGCCTGTGTGAATCATGACATGGCAGAACCTGGTCCTACTCTGCTGTAAAAGCCTAAGGTTTTCTTTGATGTCACGGACTCTGGCCCCAGGGTAACACCTGACAGACACCACTGAGTGCTTCACGTCTCTAACTATGGAGCTTCCACCCATGAGTGTGTCTGGTTCAGCAAGTGTGGCACTGAGGGGATGAAACCTATTGCAGACAAGAAGCTGTTGGTGCACTAAGTTTTTGCGTTTAACACTGCGTTTCCCCCGTACTGTTTCAAATCTGTCCCTGCTGTCTCCCGGCTGCACAGGACTCACTGGGGGGCTAACCATGCTAGCATTCCTGGTACTACAAGCACAACCTGCGGTCCCTGTTGCTACCTGGCTATAGCTGGGCTTAGCACTAACCTCCAAACACAGAAACCCTGGCCTCCAACGCTGGAGGAAGAACACAGGAAGAAGGGGAAGGCAGAGGGCTAGCATGGCTCGTTTAAGCAAGGCTAGTAGGGCTAAGGAGGACAGTTGTTTTTAATCCATGAACAAGCCTTTTTGTTAAAATCAGATGTTGTCTTTGGCTTTGGGTGTATACTGAGCCAACCAAAGACTAAATTTAACCAGGTTTTAAGTGCTACAGATAGTAGTTAAATTGTGGCTTAAAACTAACTGAAGAGCCCTAGGAAAAGAGCAGCTACTAACAATGCTGACAAGTGAACAATACACTCACCCGCACGTGACGTCAGCTTGTTGTCTCTGATAAGTACTCCCTGGAAAAAGAGATTCTCAACAGGAGCACTTGATGGTAGTGAGGTGTTATACTTTAGAACAGGGCTTTTATCAGTGGATACATCCTTAATGAAGTCAAGGTCTTGCCTGTATCTTGTAGGTACCTTTGCACCTCAGCACAGACAACAAGCTCAACAGTGATGATGAGATGACAAGAAAAAATTCTACTCCTCATCTGGCTTCTCCTCAAGGATGGTGGCAACATTAAAAAAATGTACGTCCTCTGTGTATGCAACATCACCATCCAAGTCTCCACATTCATTGAATGTCTTGACAAATGCTGTTTTTCCACTATGTGGAACCGGCTTGACTCGACTCGGCTCAGCTTGACTCAGGTACCAGATACTATTCCTGGAGACCGTTTCCATTACAGGATACTACCTACTTTAGAGTACCTCGACGTCATAGCGATGTGGCGCGTAACTTCCATGATGTCTGTTCGGAGAGTTACTGATAAACTCACTCATTGTCTGTTGTCCTGTCAAGCTCATGCTGAATGTTTTCATCAGCTACCAAAGACAGAAATGTCTGAATCTCCTCGACCGACCACAGTGTAGTTGTCGGGCTGCCATCATGTGAATTAACCTACCATTATATTTACTGTAAACTTCCACATCTGTTTTTTTTTTTTTTTTTAAATGGCAGGTTACCATTGATTGCACATTGATAACGCAATGACGCAGAGACAGCTCTCTGACCATTTGGTGGTCTGCAGTGTTTACATATCACGTTTTAGTATCTGTTCTCCCATTTTGGAACCTCGGTGAAATAGTTACCAAAAATCTAGTACCAGGTACCGGATTCCAGGTCCTCTTACATAATGGAAATGCAAAAAGGTGGAGCTGAGTCGAGCCCCTCCTGCCCTGAACTCATGCACATTTTACACCAACATTTGTTTAAAGTGTTAAATAAGTACGGCGAAAGATGGAAAATGTGCATCCAGTCAGGTTGATTGTTTTCATTAACAGTTTTTGCCACCTGAGAGGATACAGAAAATCCCTTTTTAACCTTGTTCCACTGTCCATGGGACCATTTGGTAAAGGATGGTCCAGTATATCCTTTGATAAAGGAGATACCTTGAAGCGTTGAAGCTCATTTCTATGTTATTTCGATGGCACATGACACTTGGAGGTCATTTCACTCCTAAGCAGAAAGGAGTATTACATCCATGGACAGGTCTGGATCAGCGGTAGAAAAAAAAACATACAGAATTTAAAGTTTATAGGTAAAAATCAACACCGCTGCTGTAGCTAAAACCAGAATGAGTAGATTTGACTGTAATAGAAGCATTCTCGTCTAATAAATTACTGCTTAGATGTCTTGTTATGGCGTCTAAGACAATTTGAGCCTTATTCTTTAAGATACAATCTTGGTGGTGTTAAACAAGGGTAAAGAATGATCATAAGTAGAATGCACACTGGCAGTATGTAGGCTTTCTGGCAAATTTTAAAAGGTCAACAATTCCAATTTAGTTATTTAATCAAAACAAATATTATACCACCATACATTCAAAAGACAAAGGGTTTAGATGGTCTGTGTAAGTGCAATGTGAATTTTCCTTTTATATTTTAACCTGATTCCAAGGTTCATGGGGTCCTCCACAAAAATTGATTTTTCAGTGGGCAGTGCTTGTACACATTTTGATGTGTTATCACACACATAACCTGTTACAGGGCAGGTTAGGTTTAAAGGTGACGCTACCATGGTGATCTATCCTGAATAAGACATCTTATTAAACCACAAGTTACCTCACTAACCCTTAATCATGTGTCATGATTCAGACACATGACTCAGAATATGCTCCTTTATCAAGCTACATCCTATATTATTTAACTCTTTGAACACCATCTGGCACTGCTGATGTTGGAAAATTCTACTTTTTAAAAGGCAATAATAACCCCTTCAAAATAGGTAAATTAGCTAAAATGTTCTGAGTTCAATTCTCAGTCGGACCAGAGCCTTTCTGTATTGAACTTATCTGTTCTCTGTATGCCACAGAGCATTTCTCCAGGTCCGTTAGTGTCTCCCACCATTAAAAACAGGTACATGAAGTTAATTCCAGAGTGTCTTCAATGGCAGCTCACTGCAACTAATGTGTGTTAATGCTAATGCCAATGCTAGATAAGTTAAGCGAGTTAACCTTTAACATTTTAAATTCATGAGACTGCATACATTAAATTGCACAGATGTAATGATTCAGCTAAACTTCTCAAATCCTAAGTGACCATCCAGGCTATTCATTTCTTTTTTTTTAAATGATGTCTCTTGGGTCATTTGATAAATGCGCTGCTAGGTAACATTTTGCATTTGTTTTTGTCTGTTCTCTCAGGAGACACACACTCTCTTCTCTTGTTTCATCATGTTTCCTCCCTTAATTTGGTAAAGAATCTTATCTCCTTTCTCCCTTTTCTCTCAAATCCTTTTTGCCTTCCTTTTTCTCTTTCCAAGTCTTTGCTATCTTCCACTTGTTTCAAACTTCCTCCTCCAAACAACCACCTTTTCATCCATCTCCGCCACATTATCTCCTCTCCACACATCCCTCTCCCTTCTCCCTCTCATTTTTTTTTTCTTTTTCTCTGTCAGCCTTCCTCTGTTTATCCCTCTCCCTTTCTTTCTCGTACTGGTTTACCACTCATATTATCTCTTGTGGTTGACAACTCCTCAGAGCAAGTGGTATAATTGGATAGTGGAAGGCGTTCACTTTGTGAGTCCTAAAAACCTTGGGCTCTAAGTGCTGAAAGTCACAATCAATGAGATATCCTTTTCCCTTGCTATCTGTCGTGCTATATTCATCTTTTCCATTCTGTTCACTCACCTGCGTAACTCTCACTGCTTCTAATTAGGCTACTGCTGACACTTGCAAGCGTTGGTATTTCATTCACATGCTTTGCCATCCACTGTGTCTGCACAGCTGCTTATAATAATATCGATGAGGGAGTGTTTTGTTAAAGGGGCGAAAAAACCATTGTATTGATGAGCAGGATAATTAGCTGCTTCACTAACGAATGTGTTACTAACAAGGTCCTTGTAGTGAGAGGCTTTTAAGCATTACAATCGAGACTACTATTCAGAATTCACTGCAAGCTGAGTTTGAGGTTTAGTCCAAAACAACAGCTTTTTAGGTGCAATAGGTTCAAGAAAAATGTATGTAAAGGCAGTTCTCAAACAAATACTATCTCAGAGCTCAATCCAGAGCCATGGAAACTATTTGACATCATATATTACTATACTACTACTATTTTGTTACATCTGTTGCAATTCTCAAATGAATGTGTTTCTCTATTTAACCTTTAAGTAATTTATCACCATCTATTATAATATTATCCTCTGTGTTTTGCATTTTTTCAGAGAAAATCACGTATTTTCCTATATTAAATTTACTTATCATGTATATGTTCATAAAAGTTCTGATTAACGTTGAGGGTTATTATATCTGAAAGAGCGAAAACTGAAGAAAAAGTGACTTTTTCAGCAAAATATATCATTAACTGAACATAAACCAAATGTCTCCATCCACTGTCATTTATCAAACTCCATGGGTTTTACTGGAGAATGGATGTTGTAGAAGATGATGTTGTTTCCACATTCACTACAGAGCTTCTGAACATTTAAATGGGTTGTTATCTTTTCTGATGACCATGAAGAGATGACAAACTGCATTTTACACCAATTCTTTACATGTATTGATAGGATTAGTGGTTCAGAAGTTATTAAACATTTTAGATCAGTAGATAGTTTTGGTTATTGGTGACTGTTAGGATCTTCATGGGCTAAGCATAACAATCAAGACAACCTTTCAGAATTTACTGCAAGCTGAGATTGAGGTTTAGTCCAAAAACTACAGCTTTTTAGGTGCAAAATGTTCAAGAAAGACTCATTAAAAGGCAGTGCTCAAACAAATACGTACAATCTCAGAGCTCCATCCAGAGTTATAGAAAGTATTTTGCACCATTTATTACTTATTGGCATTTCCATAAAGTGACTATTATGTGGAAAATTGGAAGTAACTATTTGTGTTATTGCCTTTATGCAGCATCATAGGTTTAAAGTAATGTGCCCTGGAAATTAATCTATGCCATTCTAAACAACTACAGGAAGAAAATAGTTGAGAAGAAATGAATATTAAATCTATTCAATATTAACAGTTAAAGTTTCAATAAAATGTGGTGTGATGAATGATTATGTGTTTGGATTATTTTTTTTTTTACTAAATAACCATTTCCAAATTGTCTCTTCAGTCATGGTTTTCACTCCATGTTACATTTAATTGGCATCATTAATGTGACAATTACAGCTCATTTCCTTGTAGTGAAAAGCTGATAATAACATGAACCCAACAAGCCATTTTCACGAACTTGTGATGTGCAAAGGTGAATGAACAGTTAATTACAGGCCACATGCTCATACTGCAGAGCTGGAAATATGACTCACAGAGGCCACCCAAGCCAGGAAAATTTTCAGGGAAAAAAAATCCTATTAAATTAGTCAAGTGCCTTAATTGTCATTCCCACCATACACAATTACACTATATTCCTCAAAGACGAAGCTGCTACATCAAACAAGGGTTTATGTGTTTGTGCAAAAAGAACAGGACATTACTGTAAAGAAAAAGTGATGCTTTAAAATAATGAAATAATCCTGGGGAGCAAAAAGTAATGTTCTTGTTTTCCATCCTGAGTCAATCAAGGAGCTGCCTCAGGATTTTTCAGGGGTCTTGTTAAAAACAAACTTTTAACGAGATTTCTTCCAGACATGAGCTGGAACGAATGATGGTCTGTCTACCAAATTAAGTTTTTATATTCAGCAGAATTTTGGCCTGAGTCTTGTTTTTTGAAAGTTACTGTCAGTCTGTAAACTTTTGTAATTTTGGTGTAATTTTTAAGAAGGCCTAAGGAAGTATCAGCACCTAGAATTAGCTGGGACATGTGGGTATGAATAGGGAAGGATTGTGTGGAGGTTGAACGAATGAAGGAAAGTGCGCAGAGGTTAATAAAACTGGCAGCAACTGTAGACACCTAATGTCTTTGGAATATTCAAAATACACTCTTTATTTTACTTGTGCAGTTTGGTTTCTTCCTATTTGACATTTTCTTGGACCAATCATAAAAAGTATTCAGTTGTATACTAACACCACCCTCTGTCATACCTCTGACTACATACAACCCAGTTCAGATCAAAGATTTACAAGTCAAAAACATATTATTAGGTAAGTGATGCCACAGCTTTGGTTTGGCTGGTTTCAGAAGTTTGTCATTACTTACATTTAGTTATCATATTATCAGTTGTCCCCCTAATAAAACACCCAAAGACATAAGTAGAGAGAATAGAGGTGAGAAATTCTCAACCCTCTTGTTAATTTTTATCAGAAATACAGCTTTAGTAAGCGTTCACCCTTTTTTTATTTTATTTTATTATTTTTTTTAAGTACAAATTCTATCTTGCAACCAAAAAGCGTAAAAAATCTATCAGTGATAATATAAGTGAAGCTAAATTCTCACCCACAGAAAATCATGGCTCATGGCAATATATCACCCCTACCCTCATCCACCAACACTGGCTTCCACCAAAGTCCTATGTTAAATATTACTCCTCTTCTACAGGTCTCTTAGTACCTCACTCACCTCCTGTATATCCACACCTCCTCCCAGAATCCTCACTCCTCTAACACCAGGCAGTTATTCTTTCTTTTCTCTCAGATAGTGGACCCTGGAGGAAAGAGCCTTCTGTGTCTTGGCTCCAAAACTCTCTCCACATGATTGTTGTTGCAAGTTTCTCTATTCACCTGAATCATATGACAAAAGGGGGTGATAACACTGTTGGACAAAAAAATGCTTGAGTAAAAGCTTACCCATTGTATGAATGTATTCATTATGATTAAAAAAAAAAAAAAAACAAAGAAAGAGAGAAAGAAAAGCTAATTCAACTGTACAACAGCTGTCTGTAATTCAGGAATTGTCAACTGGTCATGGCTGACGTTTGGTTTTCTTTCCAAAATTATCAAGTGACAGGAGCAGCACATGCAGGTGTCTGGGTCATTGTTTTCAAAAGTTTTCAGTGACACAGATCAAATTGGAATCTTTTGTTTTTAGTCTACGTGTTTTTGGTTAAAGTGAAACCAGTGACAAAAAGGAGGAAGTTATTGGTTTAAAGATGATCTAAGCTAAGTGGGTGTAATCACCTCATCTTTTGTTTTACTGTTGCTACTTAACCCTATAAAACCGTATCATATTACACCAGGTTCTGAGACTTTTATCTTATCAACAAGCTCAATACTTAGCTTAAAAACCTGTTGTATGTGACCTAATTCATGTTTTCTGCCCCCTGGTGGCTGATCATCCCACTGCAGCTGTGAAAGTTTTTTTTTTTTTTTTGTTTTTTTTGTTTTTTTTGTTTCTTTCAATATTCAATATTGTTAAATCATCCACTCACTTTTTGCAGGAAAGTCTTTTACATTTAAAAGAACATTTATATTGTAATTATTTTTTTAAATAAATACTTCCTGTACTGAAACAATGCATAATTACTTGATAATTGATTCTTTATTATACAGTTAAATTATGTTAAAGATTTGTGTATAAGATTTGATACTGCATGTATATAAGGTCCGAAATAAAAATGTCCAATGTATCAAATATAATTCAAAAATATGAAATAAACACAATGATATGGCAAAATATTTTGTTTGGATAATGTTAAAAGGTCTAATAAACATCTCAATTCCAAAATAAGTGGTGCCAAGCACAACAAATCCCGCCCCTCACAAATGTGTTAGCTCTTAATGGACATCTCCCTCTCAAAATGTGAGACTATGGGTTTGACCTGTCAAGGTCACTCAAGGTCAAAGGTCATGATGCCATTTTGGAGCCTACATGTAGTTTCCTATCTGTCAACAATAGTAACTGAGTACTTATCACCACTATTTTTGGAGTTACGACCATTTAAAAGCATGTGACCTTGATTTTGATCTTTCAAGGTCACTCAAGGTCAAAGGTCATGATGACATTTTGAAGCCCATGCCAGGTTTCCTATCTGTCAATAATAGTAACTAAGTCTCTATCTACTTGTTTTTCCATTATAGTCCATTTTAGTTTTTTAGGTATTGACCGAGTGACCCCTGGCCTCTTCAGTCAACAATAGGTCCAAATCTATACACACAAGATGCAGAATTGAAAGATGAGCATTTTAGTGCTCACTGGAAGTCTCTAAGATGAATAGTTCAAAAGTTCTATCTAAAATTCAATTTTGACCTTTACTGTGACCTTGACCTTTGACCTAGAGTCTTCAAATTTGGCCTTCAAGGCTCTGATGTCAATGCACATCAACAGTGATAGTAAAAAAAAGCTATATGCAAAATTGGGTATACAGGAATGAAAAAGAAATTCCCAATTTGCCCTATTTCATCATTGCGAAAAGACATTTTTGGTGACCTTGACCTTTGACCTACATTTACCAAAATTTTATGGAATCTATTGTGGACCACCTCACACCTTTCCTGAAAATTTCATGGAAACTGGTCCAGTAGTTTTTGCGTAAAGTTGCTAACAAAAAAAAACAAAAAAAACAAACAAAAAAAAACCAGACAAACAAACAAACAAACAGACAAACAAACAAACCAAAAACAATGCCCTCTCCTCCCCTTCAGGGGATGGGGTAAAAATTTAATTTTGTGTCTCGTTTTTGATGGGTCAGGTTTTACAAGGTTAATTGTTTTATTTATTGTTATTGTTTTTTTATATTTTTCTATTATGTTTCTGCTACACCATGGGGCCTTAGATTGTTGCAGTTTTCTATGGGCTGCACATATGGCAAAACTAACAATAAAGATTATTTTTGACTTGGACTTTGATTAGACTTAAGGCCTTTAAAGGAAGACTAGAGTCTGTTTTATGTGAAATGAGTCCTTTAGCAAAAGTGGTAGTAAACTACTATTTTATGAACAGTTGGTTTCCTACATATCACATGACCTCAGATCTTTTGAATAGGTTGTTACAGACACATTTAAGGCAGGTCTATCATTTGTCATGTGTCTGTCCAGCATGGAGTTCTGTATTTTGTCATTTCCTCTTTATTAAGAAGTACCCAAACT
The DNA here is from genome assembly GCA_037367295.1 of Apogon hyalosoma. Taxonomy (NCBI): domain Eukaryota; kingdom Metazoa; phylum Chordata; class Actinopteri; order Kurtiformes; family Apogonidae; genus Apogon; species Apogon hyalosoma. Next base: position 46,176,783 of record JAPQRP010000005.1, read on the forward strand.
CACTAAGGACATCAGGAATCTCTACTGCGATCACTAAGGAATATTATGTTGTACCACAAGTCTAAGTGTTGTAAACATTAGGAGTGTTGGATAATGTCTGATAACATTGGTTAGCAGTGACACAGGAGACTGAAATTAAATAGCCGTGGGTTAGCTATTATATTTTCAATGGTGAGACAGTTCAGCTAAAGTCTTTCCTCTTTTGTTAGATCATCTTTGTTTAATAGTAGGGAAGGAAAAAGTAGAACTGGGAGTGCAATCAGACAGAGCAGATTTCTTCCAGGTCAACAGTCTATGTGCTGTGCTTTTTAATATCTTTTTTTACAGTGTAGGTAACATCTCCAATCAGTGTAGTTATATACACATAAGTTATTATTTTTTCATGATATTTTCAGCAAATGAGATACATGTATTACTTACACTGTAAAGCACTTTGTAACTGAACCACAGTGTAGGGTACACAGATGGAGAGAAAGAATGAAGCAGCATCTCATTTTAGGAGTAGAGAGGAAGACACAGGAGATTGGTTTAGTGAGTTGGTCTTCAGCCCATATCAGTGTGAGGACATGGCAGGCACTGCAGCCGGCTGAGCTGTGGGCCGTCCCAAGAGCCACCCCGGAAAGAACGCAAGTCGTGACATGCACACAGAATCACACTGGAATACACGAGGAGCATGTGTGTGCAAACACACTCCTCCAGACATGCACAGGTTACATCCTATACTTCCTCTTCATAGGACCTGTCTTATTTTGACCGGAGCTCATTTACCACAGCCCGAGGCTATCAACACCACCACCACCAAGCCCCCCACACAGCACTTCTTATCAGCTCCTCTTCCACACCTCCCTCTCTCAGCCAGCCCCTCCTGTTTACCTCTCCATGTCTGTTTTTTCACCTTTGTCTCTCACTTGAACATCTCCTCTCCATCATGCAAACACAGATGTCTGTTAGAAAAGGAAATCTTACCATGCTCTCAGGCAGTTATGAAATGTATTTGACTTCCTCTTAAGTTAATTAAAAATGTTGCATGCTGACTTGGCTCATGAATATATTAAATTTTTACTATGACAGTGCACATGAAAAAATCTACAGCCATGACAGCAACTGGCTTTTTCCCTGATCTCTGTCACTCATAGACATATTTTGTTTGCACTGAACTAGTATTACCAGGGGGCATCATATGATGTGTTTTGTGTGGTAGATTTGTACGGGACAAGCATATTCTGTGCCCAACCTGAATGTAATGACATTTCCCCCACAATATAATGCCAAGGCAACCATATAATAACTGTTGGGAAAGTAGAAAGCAACATTATTCTTTACTGCTATTAACACTCACTGGCCACTTTATTAGGTACACCTTGTTAAACCCATGTGTACCTAATAAAGTGACCAGTTTTGTATATGCTGCTGCTGTAGACCATGTGCTTTGAGGTCCCACATGTTTTAGAGATGCTCCTCTACATGGTTATAGGTGTGGTTATATGAGTTACAGTTTCCTTTCTCCTGCTTTCAGCTTGAAGCAGTCTGGCCATTATTTTCTGACCTCTATCATTAACAGCCCACTATCACCCCCATTCACTGGATATTTTCTCTTTTTCGGATTATTGTCTGTGTGGAAATCCCAGTTGATCAGCATTTTCTGAAATACTCAGACCAGCCCATCTGGTACCAACAATGATCCTACATTCAAAGACACTTAAAACACCTATATTCTCCCATTCTAATGCTCAATTTGAACTTCAGCAGATTGTCCCAGTTACATCTACATGTCTAAATGTTTTCAGTTGCTGCCTGAGATCAGCGTTGTAGATAGATTAAATATATTAGATGTTTATGATAGTGTGCCATTGAACAGATGCACATAATCAAGGGGCCAGAAAGTATAGATTACCCATTTCATTATCTTTTCATTCCTCTGAATTCCTTTTGAATTTGTACCCTAAATGGTAAAAGGATTTGCATTTATATGGTACTATACAACCTTGATGAACCTATTGGGGTTCAGTGTTTTGCCCAAGGGCACGTCAACCTTCTGCTTGAGTACTATGGCTGGCTGGATGGCATCCATCAACTTTTGTAATGGAGCCAGGAGTCAAACCACCAACCTTCTGGTTTGTGGGTGAGCCACTCTTCTTCCTGAACAACAGCCGTTCCTGTCAGACTTTTCCTTTGAACAGTATGGAGACTGTGTTGGCAGTTACAGTCAGGAAAGAGAATAAAGGCAGTGAGTGATAAACCTTGGTGTAAAAAAATGCTTATATCATTTTCAGTGGAATTTTTACTTTAGAAATTAAGGACATAACAGGATTATGGCCACAGAGGATCTCTTTAGTCATTACAATTGTAGGTCACCCAATAATACTAGTCCCCATATGAATAGGGCTGAAATTTAACGGCAGGAGTCAATTGGCAAGTTCCTTTTATTATCTCTGCCAAGGAAGGTGGAGGTTATTGTCATGTCCGAACACAGGTGGCTGAACCCAAATGCAAGAACCGTAGACAGAAGTATAAGTTAAACAACAGTATTTACTAATGAGAGGTGAAATCCTCTACAAAAATCCAAGGGGTGAAAAACTCCAATGTCCAGGAATCCCGGTCCACAGAGGTACTCCAGATGGGATACAGGGAAACGAGTAGACAGGTCTCTACCGGTCATAACTGTCGGAGTCCTGACTAGGGAAAGGCAGAGGATAGTCAGCAAGCAGGCAAGGTCATACACAGAAAGGCAAAAAATCTGGCGACAGCACATAAGGGAACAGGCAGAGACAGAGTACTGTTAAAAGCAGGCAAAAAATCCAAAAACAAGGAATCAGGTCAGGAGGCAGAAGTACAGGCAAGGGACAGGCAAAGCTCAGGTCAAAAAACAGGCAGGCAGGGTCGAGAAAACAGACAGACTTGGAACAGGAACACTGGTTGGTAACTCACAAACAAAGATTACAAACTGGCACTGACTGGGAGGAAGCACAGGGTTTATATACACAGAGGAGAGGGAAACAATGAGACACAGGTGCAACACATCAGGGTGGAGACAGGTAATCACACAGGCGGGACAGCAGGGAACAGGAAGTAAAGACAACAGACACAACACAGGAGGAAGACTGACAAAATAAAACAGGAAGTGACAGACAAACAGAAAAACCAGACTACTGTCTGGAGCCGATGTGACAGTTATTTGGTCGCTCATGTTTGTCTGGAAGCAGGATTATATAAAAACTACTCTATATATTTTCATGAGACTTGGTCCAAAGGTATAGCATGGACCAGGGGCAAACCCATTAAGGTTTGGAGGTGATCCATAGAAAAAAGTGGAAATGGGTTTTCATATGGGGTTTGGTTAAATTAGCAGACTTGGCAGATGTATACGGTCTCTGAGTTCTCAACTAGTTATGAGAATCCCAGTGAAAAATCAGCTTCTGTTGATATATAAAAAGAAAAAAAAATCTACCTGCCCTTGAAATGCCTCACTACATGGGACCAGCAAGACTGAGACACATAATAGCCTTCAACAAAAGCCATTTTTGAATTCCCATGAGGGCAAACTACCTGATGAAAAATCTGTGAGCATGATGCTCCTTTACCTCCTCCCTTACTTGCCAAGGGCTTGAACTGAAAAGCTGATTGCAGGGCATTCTCCCTGTACAATAGTACCACCTTGTTGCCCCATTGACTGTGTCCTCCATCCTACACCTCCATGCTTTGCAGTTGTAATGACTCAATTTCCCCTCTGGCATGCCTGCCCCTCAGGGATCAATAAAGTTAATCTTATGTTGCCTTACCTTATCTCGTCTTGGATCCTAGCCTCATTAAGTCATGCTGGAACTTCTGCCATATGGGGTTGTGTAAAAGTAGGCCCATGGCCTGAAAATGTGTCTGAGGCTTAGTTCTGGTGGCAGAAGTGGCAATATGTTTTAATAAATCTCAATCTCAGACACCTAGGGAGTGCATTTCTCATTTGTGTCCCAGAATGAAAGTGCTTTAGTATCTGTGGGATTATGGGTTTGTGGAAGCCACAGGGTTTTCAGTCCATCTGTCAGACAACTGTTCATGTTACAAAACTTCGCTTTTCCCAGTTGCATACTAGCTGCTAGCAGCTGAAGATATGGCTGTGGATTTATGCAGAAGTCATTTATGATCTGTTTAAAAAAAGTATATCTTTTGTAATTAACATTAGTTACATCCCACTACTGCTCTGACAAGCAGCATCAATTTTTTTATGATTGTCAATGTGTATGAGTCCAAAAAAAAGCAGAAAAGGAAAAGCAGCAAACATGTTACATATGACTTGAAATATATTTTTGTATAACTATATACATTCTCAAATATAATGATGCTTGAATGTGGATCAACATCTTTACATTACAATTGTGTTGCTATGTCCTCATCCGGGGAACCTTAGCAGAAATAGGTCAAAGACAGAATTAATCAAAACATTTAGATGCAGCAGCTGCACCTTTCTGTAATGAATAGAAACTAGACCTTAAAGCAAAGATCTTGATTTACTGATCCACTTCTGTTGAGCCCTCACCTGCAGTAATTGTAATACTCATGAGAGGTTTTCACATAAGTGTGTGGTTTTGCTCTGTGTCAGAATGAGTTCAACAATCAGAGACAGTGACCGAGTCAAGCATCTTTTCCCTAGAGGGTTGAAGGCTAAACCACTTCACTAACCTCAAAAGAATCTGCTTAAAGATGTTAGTGGGTATAACCTAGATCACTGGAAAAAGTCTAACATGGAATTGTTAAAACATTATAGTGACTTTTGCAATGCAATGTAGATTGGACACTGTATAACACTGGCTCAACTCAACTCTACTTGCCATTTTTGTTTTTACATCTGGCAAATGTTGCGGATAACACCTGATAGCTTGCTTGGATATTACAAAAAAGCAAAACAAAAATTGAGTCAATAGTGAGGCGAAGGGCCTTCCTTGTCTCATAGGACTTGGTGTTTTTCTTAAGTTGAGTAAGTGGCAAAGACCCCATTTTAATTATGACATTTGTCAAGTTAAAAGATAATTTTACAAGTCAGGAAAGACATAGTGTAAAACAGTGCACCTGACACCGAAAGCAAATACCCAAGTACATTTCATTTGAGCGTGTGGTGAAAAAGGGCTGGAGCAAGAAACATTTTACATTCTAGTCTTCTTTGTACAATTAACAAATGCATTTCTCAAACTGAAAACTCAGTCTTTAAATCCTAGCAAGAATGCAAAGCTGATAAATAATTTCGGTGCATGGAAACATCTGACCTAGAGATATTTCTTGACTCAACAAAAGAGTGTGACCTACAATTAATTGCAGCACCTCATCTTTTGTACATTCATAAGGGATTATTGCATCTTGAGTTTCAGCAAAAAAAAAGACATAATGTGTAAAAGAGAGAGAAACAAAAAATGTATGTTTGTTCTGTTTCTTTCATAGTGTTTGACCTTGTTTCTTTTTGGCTGCTCCTTCCTGTCACGGTAATAAGTCATGGAAGCTAATTAACCTTCTGCAGGCATGCACAACCACACACATACACACTGATGCATGCATGAGTCATTCCGTCAGCATGATTGGTGTCTTTAGAGCGCTAACACCGGGCAGCGCTCCTCTCGGGTCAGGTGAACCTTGCCCTGCTGTCTTGGTACAGAGTCAAATAGGCTAATCTCCCACCTCCAGCCTCCCAAACAGAGTCAACACTGGCTGCCTCCTTCATTTACCTTGTTAGCTAACTGACAGGGGGCTGTCTGGCCTGCAGCTTAAAGCCTTAATGAGCAGAGGGCCTTGTTAGAGCTGTGTGGATGGCGAGAGACAAATGAGCTTGTTAAATCCAAGCCATGCATATTCTTAATTAGCCTTTTGTAGTGTGTTTGATAGCACAATTATTCTGTATGTGAGAGAGGAGAGATTGTGTGTACATGCAGCATTAAAAGAATTAAAAACTCATGATTAATACACGCTGGTGCGTGTATTTGTATTTACCTCACGCATCCCCATGGCTGACACTTGGCACACTTCATTGTTTGATGTCAGCCTTGTGTCAAGAGCATGTTTGATACAGAAATCCTTCACTTAAAAAAGAAAGAGGGAGACATAGAGCTGTTTTTCAGGTTTGCCTTATTACCCCGCCTCCCGAAGGGGAGGCAAAGGGTATTGTTTTTGGTTCAGTTTGTTTCTTTTTTTTTGTTTGTTAGTTTTTTAACACTTTAGCAGCAAAACTATCGGTTGAATTAATACCAGATTGGGTTTATAGATTGCCAGTGACCCAGAATAGATATGATTACATTTTGGGAAAAGTAGGTCAAAGTATTTTTTTTTTAATAAATTTTTCAAATCTTTTTTTTTCCCCATTTATTTATAATGGCCAAAATGTGTCTATGCTATCTATGTCTATGCTGACATCAGCACATGCATAGACATGATGACATCAGCTGGATCAATGCCAAAATAAGCTATAATATGTGAGAGGGGCGGGGTTTGTTGTGCCTGGCACCACTTATATGGGCACTGTTTCATCAATCTACCTCTTTACCTCTAACATATTTTAATGCTAGAGACTGTTGGGATATAAGACATTCTAATTTCATTCAAGAACCATGTCAATATCATGACAGAATGTGAGTCTTATTAAAACATGCCACTAAGATTTTGACCTGATTGGACTCACATTTCTTAGTTTTACATTCACTGTTATTGTTAATAATCTACTTCTTAATCATCCAGACCTTCACAGATGTGTGGTTTACATCAGCATAACCTTTACTTCTCTATTATTAATTCCAGCCAATATATTTTTCCAGTCAGACATGAGAAGTAGTGCAGCTAAGGCTGTCTTTTCTAAAAGTTCGTATTTCTAGACCAGAAATGTCAGAATCTGTCCATAAGGTTGTTTAATTCCAAAGGCTCCAAAGTGGCCAGAAATTCAACTCTCTTGACATTTTACAGACTCAGTGTGGAATCATACAACAGCTTTTTCTTCTTTATCTGTTCAGAAATGCAAATATTGCTACTCAAACCTGATCCTTCTGCCATGGACAAACAGTATAAATTCAATGTGTGTGTGTGTCTGTTCAGTAACATGGGATGATAATAGTTACACTATAAGTAACACACAAAATAATCTTTGAATATAAATGTAACAGATTGATCAGAGACCTACCCTCAGCCCACAACTCAGTTGTTTCTATGCATTTTGGACAGGTTCACATTGCTAAAAACTGACTTTTTGAAAGAGTGGAGATGTTTAGAAATTTGGTGTACAATTGTACTGTGTGGAGAAGGAAACATTTTTGGTTTGTTATGTCCAGCTCATCTGCTTTGTACATGACACCAACACAGTGCTGGTGCTAATATTGCTAACACACTTCTCTACATATTTACTTAAACATATTCAATTATTCACCCACTGTACTGAGGAATCAGAGCGACCTACCAAAGAGATTGTCTACTGGAACAGATTATAGCTTTTTTGCAGGGCTGACTGTCAAAACATGGCTTTAGGGTTACTTTTTTTTTTTTCTTCCTCCTGTTGGTTTTCCATCTACTTGGTTGTGCTTCAGTTGTATTTTTGCATTTTCATGTGGATGGTTGCTTAAATATTGCTGGTGTGGGTAGTACAGAAAATACCTGTATGCATGTGGACAAGGCCTGAGATGTGAGTAAACCTGTATGAACAATGTGAAAGGAGCAAAAAAAAAAAAAAAAAATAGAGCAAAAAAAAAAAAGAACTAAAGATATTAACCAACACATTACATATAAAACCTCAGAGCCTAAGGTTTAGACCATATTTGCATGGTGCAGTATTGTGTCTCTGGGTTTTACATTTGAGTTGGGTTCTTCTGAAAAGACACATTAGACACATACTGCTGGAAAAGATTCCAAATAACAGACATGACACAATACTGTGTCCTCAAATCTCCACTGGTATTTGGATTCTCACATGAACAGTATATGTCATACATAATAGAATGAGTAATCAAACAAACCTTTCTTTGGTGGAAAAAAAAAGTTGGAAGAGTTCGGCTGAACTTTGTGATGTAGAAGCATCAGCCTTTGGCTCCATGAGGAGGCTCCTTTAAATTAGCTCCACTGGTAGAGCAGTCACTTCTGCTGCTGAAGAACTCATGGGATTGAGACCTTTAGCACACTTGCTGTAATTGGATGAGGCAATCTTTAGTCCTTGCAGCCTGGAAGACAAACACTCATCGTCTGTACATAGCGTAACTAGTGTGTGTACACAGAACACACAGACAACCAACAGTGTGTTCATATTATTTATCAGTGGTACAATATGATCAATATTTCAGTTA
>JAPQRP010000005.1:46186562-46196563 GCA_037367295.1 Apogon hyalosoma
ATATTTCTATTTATTATTAAATATGTGTTAAATATATGTTTTAACAGTGCACTTCTCTCCTCCAGCAATGAGTCTCTACATACATCTGTCTGCCTCCCTGCTGGGTAGTTGACTATATGAAATAATCCACACTCAATATGATCAATAAATCAGCAGCCATATATCTGTTATTTCCTCAGGAGATCAGCAACAGCAGATGATTGTTTGCAGAGAAAATTCAGTCAAATTTCTAACCAAGGCAGATGACATTATTTTCACAATTTGTTATTTTATGAATCATTATTTTTTATTTTATGACTATTATTATTCTTTTGGGTTTTTATTTGAACTTAAAAGACTGAGACTGAGTGAAGTGAATTGACTTTGGGCTATCTGTGATTTCAGCAAAAAAAAAAAAAAAGACAATCCCAAGGCAGACAAGTGGGAAAAAAAACCTCAAATTGTCAGTTTAAATGATTTAATCATCACAAAAACACTTTTTTTTTTTACTAATATTACTACAGCCCTGGTTTTGATGAGACCCAGAAGCTGCTGAAACTGTGTTGTGCCCTTTTTATATTCATTCTTGTACTTGTCTCCCAAGGACACACAGATAAAACTATGTAAATTTTACAGCCTCTGATAGCGTGGGACATCACCCTCATTAACATGTATGACATCATTTCACTGAGATGGTGATAAATCACAGTGTAAGCAAAGCCTGTAATGGGCTCCCTATGGTAATTATAGAGTGGACCTTTGAAGCAAATAATAGTATAAATCCCCCATATTTTGAAGAGATAATGTTCATGTGAGCAAATTTACTGTTTATTTTACTTTTCAGAGTAAATACAATTATTTCCCCCAGCAACACACTGTCTTATTTGAGATTCAAATCAGTGCCTTTGTACTTTTTCAATATTTTCATACAGAGATTGATTCCTGAATTTGTTCTATTTGATGGCTTGCAGTTTTTAAAGGTGACAATAAGCAAGTGAGTAGCCTGCAACTTGCTTTTATTGTCTCACAAAGACAGCTTGTATTTGTTAGCATCTGCACCACCAAACTGTTGCTTACAGCTTCGAAACATGGGCATCTACAGGCATTATCTCAGGGGATGATATAAAGGAAAAGCACTAAAGATGAGATAATCTGTTTTGAATATCAATAGATGCAATCTCAGATGAGCATAAAAGTGTCTTCAAATGATGGTGAGTTTAGACCAAAACATTACTACTACTACGTTTCCTTGTCCTTGATGTAAAATGTCATGAGGTCAAGAAAACATGTAGAGGAAAATCTGTGGATCTGACTGTGAATGCACCAAGTGGAAGTTACATAGATCTGCTGTGGTGAAACTACAATGTTCGGGTGGACTAAAAAAAAATGCATCTTGGATCCTTTAATGTGCATGTTCTTACTCTGTTGTTTAATTGCAGGGTAAAAGTATGAACAAGCTCCATCCATCAATCAATCAATCAATCAACCAATCAATCAATCAATCAATCAACCAATCAATCTTTATATAGCACTTTTCATACAATGAAATGTAGCACAAAGTGCTTAACATATAAAATCAGTACGCCCCACCACCAACACCACCACCACCACCACACACAAATACATGCACACACACACACACACTCACACACACACACACACAAATAGAAATAAATACTGTAAAAGAAACAAACAAACAAAAAAAAAAACAAAAAAAAAAAAACAGGCTGAGCACGGGGGAGGGGGGGGGACCATAAACCAAAAGAGAGGAAGTACTGTCACAAGGAGCCACCGCCCCCAGTAACACGGCGCTGCTAACATGGAGCCACATCCTGACTGGTGTGGAGGGCCCCCACTAATGAAACACTGGAGAATATAAATAAAAACAATAAAAAAATAAGAAGCATTGGTTAAAAGAATATGAATATAAATGTAAAACATATATGTAAATATAATATAAAGATAAAAACAGAAGCAGTGGTTAAAAGTCAACTTAAAAATTAAAAGAGACGGTAATTAAAAACATAAGCTAAAAAAGGAACGTAGTTAAAAGCCAGATTTAAAAGGTGGGTCTTGAGCCCGGTTTTAAAAATGTCTACATTCTCTGTGGCCCTCAGGTTCCCTGGCAGGCTGTTCGATAGGTGAGGGGCATAATGCTTGTGAAAAACAAAACTGTATATTTAGGTTGGGTCATGAATAAATAAAGGTATATATTCTACTTGTCACTCTCCCTCATCCTCTTGTTCACTCATATTTGTTCATATGAATTTGTATGACTGTATGAAAAAAAAATCGATGCAAGTTTAGTGTAAAGCTGGAAATTAGGTCTAAATGTCTGCATATGTACTTGTTGTCATCGTTAACATAATTTATTTATATTTATGTATGATTTTAACCCACAAATGTACTTACTTCAACATGATTTGACCTCATTTCTTTTCATTTAGTAGATCCAGTTTACAGTTCAGTGTTCAGTTTTGTTTTATTAAGACATCTATGACTGTGGGAGCCTCAAATCAATGAGCAATATTCCTCAAAATGAGGAGAATATTAGCAGAATTAGTGTGGTATTTATAATGTAACCCACTTTAATGTATTGACCGGCACCACAGTCAAAACAAGTAGCAGTACTTACTTTCGTCTTGTACGCACACTCTGGTTCAACTCTCATTGTTTCATATAAGATGTTCTAATGTATCCTATGTTAAAGGAGACACTAAAGGAAGCAATGTAGTTCCTTTCCCTTGCATTATTAGAATTTGAACAGTTCTTATCATCAGTGACTGAGATACTTCTGGGTAATTTTACTCAGTAACAAACTTTCTTGAGTAAAAAGGACTTTTCAGACACAACCCTCAGTATTTCACAAAGGGAGTAGTACATCTGACTGCCTCTCTCCATGGTGCTGAAGATTTATCTTACAGTAAACCATGTTGTATATTATTAACTCTGTGTTGAACTGGGATTTGTAAGGATAGAGACACCTAACATCTAAAAATTATTAAAATATGAATGCCATCCTTTGAACATCAGTGGAGTTTTGGCATTTTATATAAAATATTCAACTTAAAGAGTTCAAGTTGAAACTAATGCAGACTGAGCATTTGATATATTAGTAAAACTCTGAAATGATTTATATTTAACAGAGATTTGCTCATCTATAATATTTTTTTAAATAGTTGTATACTATATTAATGAAACTTGGTTAATTTGTGAAAGTTTTGTGTCTTAGTAAAAGCTGTCATCCACTGATGTGATGATATTATGCCCAAAGCAACACATTGGAGACCTACTGGGATTTTTCTTTCCCAACCACTGAGCTTTTACAGAATGCTGTTTCTTGTGATGATGTGAAGATTATGTTATATGGCTCCACTTAAATAGTCATTGTTCATTCATTAGTAGAGTGAGTTATTATTATTATTATTATTATTATTATTATTATTATTAAGAAGAAGAATTGTTTTTCATTAATGTTTATTTTACCTTTATTTAATCAGGAAGTCCCATTGAGATCAGAAATCTCTTTTGCAAGGGAGACCTGGCCAAGGTAGCAGCCACACAGAGGCCAAACAAAGTCCAAATAATATAAAATACGTACATGATACACAATGAAGCAATAAACCACAATAACAACTCTTCAACCAAAATGGCATCAAGAAAAACAGTGACATTCCTCCTTCACTGCATTCTCCATGATACTTTTAAAATCCCTAACAGAAATGAATGTTTGTAGCTGAACAGTTTTTTTAAGCTTATTCCACGACCATGGTGTATGATGGGAAAATGCTGTTTTTCCAAAGTCTGTCAGAACTCAGGGAACAGTCAAAAGCAACCATTCAGAGGAACGTAGATGGAAACTACTAAAACTAACAGAAAGAAGATTAGTGAGGTATTTTGGGAGTTTGCCCAGCAGAGCTTTATAGATGAACATAAACCAGTGTTTTTGTCTACGGATGGTTAATGATGTCCAGCCCACTAAATCATAGGGAGTGCAGTGGTGAGTGAGAGATTTTGCATTAGAAATGAAACATAAAGAAGCATGATATACTGAATCCAGGCTCCTTAGAGTGGAGGTAGCTGCATGTATGTGCAGTACATCACCACAATCAATCACAGGCAGAAAGGTAGCTTCCACAAGTTTTTTCTTTGCAGAAAATGTAAAACAATATTTTTTTCTCAAATAAAAGCCGATCTTCAATTTGAGTTTCTTAACTAAATTAGAAATATGAACTTTAAAAGAGAGCTGTTCATCAATCCATATTCCCAAGTATTTATAGGAAGACACCCTTTCAATCAATGTATCATCAGATAAAAAAATTCTTAGACTGTAAAATTTTGCAAGTGAGCTTTTGATAAAATCATGAACTTTGTTTTCTGTGCATTTAAAACCAATTTTAGGCCCTTCAGAGTTCTTTGTAAATGTTGAAATGCAGCTTGGAGTTCTTCTATGGCCTGTGCTGCAGAGGGTGCTGATGTATAGATGATTGTGTCATCAGCATACAGATGCAATTTAGATTGAATATCTTTACCCAGGTTATTTATAAAAATACAAAACAAAATAGGAGCCAAAATAGAACCTTGGGGCACACCTTTAGTTATATAAAGAAATTCCAATTTGTGGGCCTCTGCTTGGACACACTGAGTCCTATCTGTTAAGTAATTTTTAAACCAATTGAAAGTATTTAAGCCAACACCAGTGTCCCTGAGTTTTTCTAAAAGTAGTTTATGATCTACTGAGTCAAATGCTTTAGAGAGATCAACAAATAGGGCAGCACAATGCTGTTTTCTGTCCAAGGCACGAATCAAATCATTTGTCATGGCCATAGCAGCAGTGATAGTACTATGACCACTTCTAAAGCAAGACTGAAACTCACATAAGATGTTACTGACAGATAAAAACTGTTTCAACTGTAAATTAACCTGAGTTTCAAGGACCTTAGCCAGGACTGAAAGTTTGGAAATGGGGCGATGGTTGTTTAATTCAGAAGGGTTCCCACCTTTGTATAATGGGTAAACGTATGCAGCTTTCCAAATTGTAGGTACTGTATGTGATTGGAGACTTAAATTGAAAATATGTGCAATAGGCTAAGCAATGATGTCTGCAGCCATTTTAAGAGGTAAGGATCCAGGTTATCTGGACCTGCAGATTTCTTGTGATTGATGTATTTTAGAGCTTTATGAACTTGAATAATTGAAATAGGTTTAAAATCAAACAAATCTGAGTTTACAGTTGTTACTGGAGTGGAAAAGCATGGGGCAGGGGTATTTACAAATGAGCTGTTAAATACAGACCCTGCACTAATAAAATGCTTGCTAAGTTGATTCACAATGGCAGCTTTGTCCTTTAATTCAACTGAGTCAACCAGAATGTTGTCAGGAAGGTTTGAAACGGCATTAGTATTTGACAGAGATTTGACTATTTTCCAGAACTTTGATGGATTATCTAGGTTGTCTTTGACTGACTTTAAATAAAACTAGATTTAGATTTTCAAATCATTAAGGTACATTTGTCTCTTAAGGTTTCGAATTTAGTCCAATCAGCCGAGGAGTTTGAAGATCTAGCTTGAGCCCAGTATTTATTTCTTAAGTGAATTAGCTCTGACAAACTTTCTGAAAACCAAGGATTGTTCCTACCACTAACCCTGAATTTCTTGATTGGAACATGTTTATTAGAAATAGACAAAAAAACTGAGTGAAAATAATCTCATGCCAGCTCAACTTCAGGAATTAGAGTGACTCTGCTAAGATCACTATTGTACAAATCATGCAGGAAAGCCTGCATTTCAAAGTTTTTAAACTGCCTTTCAAAGATGAACTGTGGTTTTGCTTTGGGGAGTTTTGCATTTCTAACACAGGCAATTGCACAGTGATCACTGACGTCATTACAATATATGCCAATTAAGGAATATTTATGAGATGCATTAGTTATAATTAGATCAAGCAGAGTAGATTTATTTCCTGATTTAGGATTTAGCCTTGTTGGTATATTAATGAGCTGTACAAGATTTAGGGAGTTGTACAGGTCTTTAAAACAATCTGAGGTACAAGAGAGCCGGTCCCAGTTCAGATCACCCATGAGGAGGAATTCAGTCTCATTTAATATTGTAGAATATCTCATATGGATTTGAGGCTTCTTTTGAGGCAGATAGGGGTCTGTAGCAGCCAACCACAGTGATGTGAGAGTTCTTAAACACACCCACTTTAATAGCCAGGATCTCAAACTCTTTAGCTTTAGTGACTGACAAGGAGACTGAGCTAATGAGCTTTGATTTGACATCCATAGCAACCCCCCCTCCTTTGCCTACTCTATCAGTTCTGCACACTTTGTAACCATCAATAGAAAGGAAGTCATCAGGTGTAGATTTCTTAAGCCAAGTTTCCGATAGGACCATTATGTCCACATTTGTTGTAGTTGCCCAAATTCTTATCATATCCATCTTAGGGACAAGACTCCTAACATTTAAATGTAATAAAACAAGACCTGTTCTGCTTTTGAAATCTGAGGGAGTTGCGAAACAATGCATAGGATTTATGGGCCCTGGATTAGGCTGAACATTTCCAGACAGCATCAGTAAAAGTAAAATCATACATTGCAGTTTTAATCTAACAGAAAATGATTTATCAGAACCTGCGGCACCTACAAACTGTATAAAGGAATCGTCTGAAATAGTGAAATGGTCCTTTAACAACATAATTTTCTGTAGCCATTGCAGCAGCTCCATTTGCTCTTGTGAGCGGTACGTCGTCAGCTGATGGTGTGGGTTAGTTGAGTGATAAGTAAGCTTATGAGATAACATTGAGGAGGTTGGGGATTGTCTGTATTGTAACAAAGTGAATCCATCTGCACTGTTGTGCCCCTTCCATTCTTTTAGATAAGGACTATATAAAATAAGCATCATGTATATAAAGAAGTACATGGTGCTGACTTACTGATGTTTAGCCTGTATTTAGGTTCAGCTATGAGTGGTGTGGAGTTCTTACGAAGGTCCAGGCTGTAGCTGGTGGGAGGCCGAGCTGAGGCCAGCTGAGCCATAATAATAATAATAATAATAACAACAACAACAAGTGGTGCCAGGCAAAACAAACCCCACCCCTTGCACTTTTCCCCCAGTATAAGTAAATGGGAAGATTTTTAAAAATCATGACACATTTTAACTTTGACCTACCCTTCCCAAAATGTAATGGCATCTATTCTGGGTCACTGACAATCTATAAACCCAATCTGGTATGAATTGAACCAATAGTTTTGCTGCTAAAGTGGTATTAAAGAAAGAAACAAACAAGCAAACAAACTGAACCAAAAACAATATCCCTTGCCTCCCCTTTGGACCTGGGGTCCGTTT
Source organism: Apogon hyalosoma (assembly GCA_037367295.1). Classification (NCBI taxonomy): domain Eukaryota; kingdom Metazoa; phylum Chordata; class Actinopteri; order Kurtiformes; family Apogonidae; genus Apogon; species Apogon hyalosoma. The sequence continues at coordinate 46,193,888 of JAPQRP010000005.1, forward strand.
CACAAAGTAGGTTTAGTGAAAACTCTGAGTCTGTTCACCCTGAAATGAGGAAAACCCTGAGTTTTCCATTTCACAAAGGGAGGTAACTCAACCCACAGACAGAGGGGTAACTCTAGCCTGTTTCACAGACAGAGGGAACTTAAACTTTTGGTCAGTTACCGTAGTAACAGACTCTATGAACCTAACCTGGTCTGGACCAGGTTTTTCTCAGTGAAACCCTGAGTTTCTCCCTGTCTCCGCCCTCTTTCAGCCACACACGGTGTTTGATTTCCTCATTCATTCAGTCAGTAGGAGAGTTTCCACGTAACATTGTTCTGCAATTCTGTTATTTAAAAAAAAAAAAAGTCACATGGTAGGCCTGAATTAGAAGTCCATTAGACACAGTAGGTGGAGACTGTTTTCACTAACATGTCCTTTTGACAACGATCCTGTGGATGAAGGTGCAGCATTACTGCGCAGAGAACTAAATATTCATCAGTAGAAGGTTATGAGACTGTGCATAGATGTTCTAGCATTTCCAGAATATTGTCTTTTTGCACTGCAAAAATTTAAATCTTACCAATCGTATTTTTCTCATTTCTAGTCAAAGTATCTCATCACACTTAAGATAAGACACAATCACCTAAAGAGTAAGTTTTCAGTGAGCTATAAGAACTTATTTTAGACAATAGATCTGGAAAATCTTATTTCAAGGAATCTTACCAAGATAATTTTGACATGTTCTATTGGCAGAATTTTTTTTTCTTAATTCAAGATTTTTCTGCTTAATTCAAGCAAAAAAAAAAATCTGTCAGTGGAACAAGTGAAAATTATCTCAGTAAGATTTCTTGAAATCAGATTTTCCAGATCTACTGTCTAAAAATCAGTTATTATATCTCACTGAAAATTTACTCTTTAGGTGATTATGTTTTATTTTAAGTGTGATGAGATGTTTGGACTAGAAATGAGAAAAATACATTTGGTCAGATTTTGATTTTTTCCAGTGTGAGTGGTAGTTTCATGTCACAGTCCATCATCCACATACTCAACCTAATCCATCGTTACATTTACAACACTACCAACCGTAGTCATACTCTCACATCCCAGCAGATAGTGTGTTTTGCACTGTGTTTCTTTGCAAATGGGAGATTTTTGTATAATGTCGGAGATGCAGGGCACTTAAGTGAAACAACTGTATGCAGAGCAGTCAGAGACGCTATATGACATAATCACTTCAGAGACTAAGTCACCATCATCACCACAGCAGTCAAATACAGACATAAAACACATTTAATTTGGTCTTCTTTATTTCCTACAAATACCAGAGCTGTTCAGTTAATCTTCCAGTAGTTAACATCATTAACATCATTCACCTGTGACTGTGCACCCTCCTCTAACTAGTATTCCAGTATTTCAGTTTCAAGATTTGCCCTCCTAATCTGCCGGTCTATTTAATATATTTCATGTTGTTTTTTGTTTTTTTTTCCTGGCAGGTGAATATTTTGTAAATCTCTTTTACTGGTAACTGGGAAAACATGTGGAGGACATTAAATTATACAGTTGCACTTCTTTCTAAAATCATGTTCAAACCCGCCGGGGTGAAAAACGCAGCCCTCCGAGTCCCCGTTGCCATGGTGACTTGTTGAATCAGGGCTCCATTGATGCTGTCTGTGGTAACTTGGTAAGAAAAGAGACCACCAACACGGATGTGCTGAGATTTCAGCTTTATCTCAAAAATATTTAACGAAATACGTGTTGGAATATCAGAGCTAGGAACCATGCATGTTATCCTGAACAGTGATGCTTATTCATGTGCAGACCGTAGAAGTAGTGAACATTTTAATATCTTGCATTCATATAGTTCTCTCTAGTGGTCAGAATATTTACTTTGGCATTACAGCACTGTCATTTTACAGTTGTGGTGCATACGCTTAACTCCAGGTGAAACTACTCCGAGTTGATCAAACTAACTCAAATCGGCTGTTCTGGAACCGAAAACTCAGAGTTTCTTATCTCAGAGTAGATCATCTCAGAGCTCAGGGTCAGACTCAGAGTCTGTTGAACCTGCTTCATGGTCCTCTGACCAAATGAATAACCTCCAGATCATAACACTGCCCCCACAGGCTTGTACTGTAGGCACTGGGCATGATGGGTAATCACTTCATCTGCCTCTCTTCTCACCCTGATGTGCCCATCACTCTGAAACACGGTTAGTCTTGACTCATTACACCACATGACCTTTATCCATTGAAACACAGTCCAATCTTTATTATCTCTACAAGCTGATGGTTGTGTAAGAAATGACAGGCTGAAACTTATAAGCACTGCAGTAATCATCCAAAGGAAGAATCTGAATTATTTGCAGAGTTAAATCCAGGAGGGGACTTTTTTGGCTGGAAAGTAAGTGAATCAAACACAAATAAAAACCTTGTAAAAATAAAAATAAAACATTGTTTGGGAGGTCATAGTGACTTTGACCTTTCACCTTGATATTTTAACCAACTGAATCAAATTGACAGCCTTTTTTTTTTTTTTTTTTCCCCAGCTCTGATTAAATGTCCTCTAGGTGTTCCTCAGATGAGAAGGCATAGTGACCTTGGGTATTGGCTTGATTTAAATTTCTATCTATCTATCTATCTATCTATCTATCTATCTATCTATCTATCTATCCATCCATCTATCCATCCATCCATCCAT
>JAPQRP010000005.1:46224835-46235050 GCA_037367295.1 Apogon hyalosoma
TGTCTTGATGGATCAGGTCAATGCATTACAGTATTAGACATTAACAGTACTAATTTTAAATATTAGATTTCCACAAATTGTACTCATTTCCACCTAAAATTGCAGAGAAAATTAACTGAAAATAACTCCTATCTAAGCTTAGTTATTATTGAGCAATGTAAGAACAGAACATGCGGTGATGCATGATAACCAAGTGGTTAACCCTTTATAGGGCACTCAGAGAAATACTCTAAAATTCCAATTTTCAACCTTAGTGTGTTATTGCAGGACATAACAAGACTTTATTACTTTTGTAGAAAATCAAGGTCGGTGAAGTTACCATATCTGATTCATTGCCCATAAGTGGCAAAAAAAACAAGATAAAAGAAAAAAAAATAAAATTATATACAGATACAAGAAAAAACACATGTAATGTGAAAGAAACATGTATTTAGAACATTACAACATAAGTGCTGATCCAGACACCTGTCAACATACACATTATCTTTGAACATCATTCATTATATTACTTCCTGGTACCAAGCAGGTTCACTCACTGTTCATGCAGAGGTGAACCTTACAGACCCTGTAGACCACATTGGACCTGAGATTGTTGCCTCACTGTCCTCACTGTAACTCTTGCTGCCACTGTCTTGTAATGTGTGGAAATGACCAAAAATAGTAATTTGCCCGATAAAGGGTTAATGTTTCAGGAGTTGATTCCATGGTATGAAGAGATGGCATCACTCACATTAACCTCTTCTGTTTTTGTTGCTCACAGGTTAAATAAAAAAAAAAGGAAACCAGTTTCTCTAGTGGTAACAAAGCAAGCCTCTGTACAGTAAAAACTTTGTTAAACAACCACTTTATCAGAGATGTCAGCAGACGACTGTTTTTTGATTGGATTTTAAGAGTTACTGCAGCGCTGTGAACTGGCTATATTTCCCCATCTTACTCTGCTCCGTGCCATGTTTCTGTATTACACTGTGAGAGAAAATTACTTACAAGATTGGTGAGAGCATCTCTGATCTGCTGACATCTTCCACAGTGGAGCTGTCTTGTTATCAAGTGTACCCAATAAAACAGCAACACATGGGAACTGGAGGTTACAGCACTGCATGGCACCATCTGAGAAAAAGATATACAACTGCCAATAGTGTTGTTCAGCAGTTTGATATAATGGAAGACGGCAGGCGGCCTTTTTTTTTTTTTTTTTACACGATTCAAAAGCTGTGGCACTTATGTTTGTCTGAGATGTTTCTCAGCAGTTAATGAGAAAGGCATAGTGTTTTTGAATTTTTAGCAGATTCCCCCCAAAAACTGTTTATGAATACACGCCTTCCTTCTGCGACGATTTCTACTTTGGTCATCTATTCTAATGTTTATTCTTCTGTACAAACAGCCAAAGATATCATTGTTTGGGAGCTGTCATGTTACTACCACAGAGCAAAGTAGAGGAGTCTGACAAAATATTCAAGAGGCTAAATGTAGTATTTCAATATATTAAAATGATCTAAAAGTAGCATTTGGGATGAAAAGCTCTGAACCTACGCCAATGATCCAAATGTTCTGACTTGTAAAGATATGAATGGAATTTATTTAAACTTATGAGACTTATGAGGATTTATGTGACCACTACAGGGAGTACTGAATCATTGTTCTGGTCTCCCATGGTAGGAAAACTAATGTCACAAGGTGTTTGACTAAAGCAACAGTAAGTTACCAGCTGGGATGAGAACAGCTAAAAACAAAGCTACAAGTACTACTATTGTTTTCACCACTGGACTAAACTATAAATAAAAAGAATGGAGTATGATGCTGAAATGACAGCATTTCTTCTACAGGGGCAAGTTTGATTTCAAGGCTTATGAAGATCTAAATTATGTGATGTTATTATCTTTGCTAAGTTGCTGTTTGTTGATCCACAGTTCAGACTAAACTGTGACAGTTCTGACCGTGTTTGGATGATTCCAAACAGATCTGTAGTTCAGCTACTGACAACACAAACCGTACAGAAAACAGAGGTGATTTGTAGTTTTACTGTGGCTGTTTTCTGTCTAAAAACAGAGCTAATGCTTAGATCACAAATGCCCTTATGAACGGCTATGAACACTGTGTGAGCAATTTATGGACTATTTCGTACAACCTCCTGAAGACAACTTCATAAGAATGGAGAGTTTGTAGACCGTTCCTAAGTTTGTAGCCAGGTAGATGACCAGGTGGATGATCTTGTGCAAGATTTTCTACTAACGATCTATGACATTCCCTGAAAGGGGATTCATAGGGCGCCCTACCTTAGGAACAACCTAAGAACAATGCATGATGTTCATGGATTCTTTAAGATCAGGAGACCGTTCCAGAACCCCATGTTCCTATGGTCGCAAATATATTGCAAGAACACATTACGTTCTCTTTAGGGGCCCCTTACAGCGTCCACAGGAATGAATACAGACAGAGATTTGAACGGCGTTCTTAAGGTGGACGTAAGGTGTTCATAATAGGCAGTAGTACATCATTCCTGCAGCATTCGGGGCATTCTTAGAGGAGGTCGTATACAAATCTTTATTCTAGTGATTTCTACAGTCAAAAAACATTCACACTAAAGACTTACAAAGTTGTCCACGATGGGCTCCAGGATGAGGAGGAGGAAAGGACAGGAAAGCAGAAAAAAGAAGAATTGCTATTTCAACAAGTGGTGCCAGGCACAACAAACCCCACCCCTCACATATTTTGTCCATTGTAAGTAAATGGGAAGAATTTAATCATTAAAAAAAAAATCTGAACTTGGACCTACTTTTCCCAAAATGTAATGAGATCCATTCTGGGTCACTGGCCATCTATAAACCCAGTTCAGTATGAATACACCCAATAGATTTGCTGCTACAGACATTTGAAATTTTGCCCATTATAAGTAAATGGGGGGAAAAAATATTTTAAAAATTCATAAAAAATTGGAACTTTGACCTACTTTTCCAAAAAATGTAATGATATCTGTTCTGGGTCACTAGCAGCAAAATTATTGGTTGAATTTATGCCAAATTTGGTTTATAGATTGCCAGAGTGTTAACAAACAAACAAAAAAACACAATACCTCTTGCCTCCCCTTCAGGACAGTGCATGATTCACACATAAAACACACGCTGCTCATCTTTTAATCATTTAACTTGGCATCACATCATATATGTCATATATCAGTGTTCCTCAAACTACTACCATATTACTTTATTCTGCCACCTACAGAAAAATAACAAGAAGGTAGTAATGAGTCAGGTCTTAGGCTCCTGCATATTTATTATTCAAACAATGACATTTCAGTGAACAGAGTCTCGTACTGTCCGTAGAGGTGGTGCCTCTGTATCCATGGCCACACACCAACATCTCTGTATTTTCTGCATCTTCTCTACATCTTCTTCTGCTGCTGCCGGACCAAAAGAGCAGCCACAACCGCTTGCTCTTCCTGTTGTTTGTCTTGCAGCTGTAGCTGTAGAACATTCAGTCTCGTGGGTATTATTGCCATCTTGAATGCAATGATCACGACATGGGATTTATAAGAGAGTACATGGCCACTGTTTATATACCAATCTAAATATTCCAAAAAAGTGTAAGATCTTCCTACCAACAACTTGAGAGTGCCATGAGTTACACATAGGGGTGCTGTGCAGCCACCTTACAACAAAAAAAAGTTGTGTGGTGGCCATAGGTATGATGCAGTGGCAGGCCGTGCATTTCACACCTTGACCTTCAGTGGTGCTTCGTCTGAATCAGTCCACCCCTCAATAACTATTTTATGGCTATAAAAACCATCTTCTTATGCAGAAATGCAGTATAAAGAGCTGTTGCATCACAGATTGATAACTCCTGTAGCTACAATAGATGCCTTTACTAAATAAACAAACCCAGGGTGCACAAGTCTCCTTCTACTGCAACTACAGCTGCGACACACATAAAAAAGCATCAATAATAACCTCATACACTTGCAATATTATTTAGGAAAATAGCAACATTTTACTCACCAAAAATTCTGATTATTTGTACACAAAATCCATCCTCCTTTCCTTCCTCAAAAAAGTTCAATTACTCTGTCGTACAGATTACCAGTGCACTTCAGTTCCATCAAGAAGTCCTTTTCTATCGCCATCAAAGCAAATTCTGAAAGTCGAGCCTGCCCTGTCATGTTTCTGGAATAAGTTTTAATTCGCTTTAGGGCAGAAAATGTCTGTTGGCTCGCTTCCCATTGGTAACATCTTCAAATCTGACAAACCACTCCTTGACACCTGTGACCGTTACATAACGCAGGACCAGTGCGGGCTGTGCTGCCTTGCTCGCGTCTATCGTCTCATCCACCAACACAGAAACAAATGGTGCTTTTTTAACTTTGCCTCTTATCTCTCCTCCCATCCTTCAGCAATAGCAGTGATCGGGTCCTTTTGTATTTTGCCCAATGTCCCACTAAACACTTTAATTAGCCAGGGGTACCACTCGTAGTTAGTGGACTGAAAATGACAGACAAATCCTTTTCCTGGTTGTCACAGGCTTGCTAGCTTCAAAACTGTCCAATCTTTCTTAACGGTGTCCAGCTTTTCTTGAAAAGTCCATTTTGAAAATGGCTTTGACAATAAATCTTCAACCAAATCCACTTCTTCTCCTCCTTCAGCCATTGTGGGTTGACAAAACAGCTAATAAATCAACACAATTATATTTCTGTTGGTGCAGCTAACTACAGATGCAGTTTGCTAGCTTTGGCTCGTACACTCTGACTATCCAATCAAAGGGTGTGAATACGCTGACATCACCGTACGCCTGCTAGAGGGCCTTGGTGTTGCCTACTCAAAATCTGATTGGTTGAAGCAACAGTGTAATCGACATTTATTTTTTGCTAGAGGGCCCGCAGATCTGATAGTAAAGGCCTCCAGGCAGACTTCTGTGACTTTGACCCTGCCTGGCAACAAATGATGGCTGAAATGTGATTGGTTAAATGCTTTAATATGAAAATATATGTCTGGAAGTAGCACAACCAGGGGAAAAGCTATGAAAGAAAGCAGACAGACCATTTGGAATTATTTAATAAGTATTCATGGACAAAATATAATTAACATCAGTCTGTGATTCAGATATTTTTGAGGTCAGCAGAGAAGACCTTGCAGGCCCTGACAGCCCACCACTGGTATGATGTAAGAAGGTCCCAAAGTACCCTTACGAAGAACGTGAAAATTCTACGATCATCGAATGACAGAAAATCATGTAATTTTCTCACAAAGGCCTCAAGTTGCTAGATTGCAATTTGAATGGCAGCTGTACCAACTTCGTAAGACGGCCGTAAGAAACCAATGCTCCCTCCATGAATCTCTATGAACTCCAAATTTCGTAGGAACTGGAAGATTCTTCCAAACCCATCGTTCATCAGAATCTTTGTGACCTACGCATCAGCTAACAGAGCTATAATGTAAACTACCAGCTGACAAAGCATGTGACAGTTGTAAGACACAGTGTTATTTAGACTGACTGTCAAAATAAGCAGCTATGAGTTTTAGCTGAAAGACTAAAACTTAATGATACCATAATACAGATGTGTGTAAACGATGAGCTTTATCTATATTCAGTGAGCGATACAGTCATAGGACGACCAAAACCACCATCGAATCAATGCTATGTATGGCTGCAGTATAAATACTATATAGAACCCCTTTAACACTGATCTGAAATTAAGTAATTATGTAGTTTTTTTTTGTTTTTTTTTCATATAAACAGCCTTGTAAAACACATTTAAAAAGGCTTCACTTTCAGAATATCCTCAGACTGTGTTGGTTTTATAACAAAGAAAGAAATTAAATAATGCTCAAAGACCTGTGCAGTACCACTACAGTCATGTTTTAAGAGAATGAGAAAATATATAGTTGCTAATGATGCACAAGTGAGCATCACCAGCACAAAAACAAAACAAACAGTAAGAATGTATATAGTATGTGCACAGTACACCTGATAAACATGTATCATGATATCAAAGGAAATCCAGCATCACATGTTTGTTTTTTTCACATATGAAGGGACATACTCCTGTCTTTTCTACTTCCAATGTGATATGATGAATTACGTACAGATACCACAACACTTTTAATTGGCATGTTATCTGTACACATTATAAGCTTGTGTCTGTTCATGCCGCATAAAAAAACATGCGATTAGCAGTTAACGTGATTAGCAGTTAGGGTTAGGGTTAACGGTTACGGATATGTAAACCGGAGATCTTGGCGTACATTGACACGATCAAATGGTGTTGAATAACACGCAAAAGGATGAAAATGCTCACATATAGCATGCTAAATGCCATAAGAACTAGCGTGACATGCAACGTGATTTCATGAGATCAGTCTGCTACTTCATTTGCAGGATTTCCCACTTAATGCAGTGTTTGTTTTTGTAGCTAACTGATGCTTGTTGCTCATTGTTGAGTCATCCTCATTAAAATACATTAGTAAAATGATTTTATTAAATCATCTAAGAGGATGGGTTAGTGCCGTAGGCCCATTTTCAAGCCTGTGCACACTTTTAACAGTGTTTCTCTCTGAGTCAGTGTACACAAATTAAACAGCCAGGAGAGTTAAAAGTATGTGGTGTCACAAAAACACGGCTTGTAACATTGAGCTTTCCTCTCTGAAACCAACAGAATAGTTCAACAGAAAGTAAAATGCACTGCTCTGGGATACGTCACACACATTTTATTTGGTGCACTGACAATCTTTCCCACAAAGAAAAGGTTAAGCTGAGACATATAAGCAACCTCAAGCTTCTTTTCCAGAACCAGACACTCTGTCTCAATAGATCTTGATCTGACACAGTCATTGTATATTTCATAGAGTGGATGGAAACATTGACTCGATGCTCATATCTGAAGCTGGAGAAATAACCAGGGGCCTTTATAGAATGAGCCTTTTTATAGGAGGTCGGAGTGTTTTTACTTTTCAAATCAGTATTAAGTCATTTCTGATACCAGTAAAGCTGTATTATTTCAGATATATGTAAGTAACTGTAGAAGCCTTTATCCAAAAAAAAAAAATTGCAGATGTATCTAGTCAGACTTATTTATTTACTTATTTATTTGTTAGTTTGTTCGTTCATTCATTAACATTTCCCTCTTTACCTGCCAATACAAGAATTGTGGCCACCATGAATAATGCCCACTTGCGCACCCATGTCCACAAGCATTAAAACAAATGGTTAATTGACCAGTTCTTTTCCACTACATCTTATAGAGGAGGCTGCATAGTTTTGTTTGAACACTGGTTTTGTTCCTGTTGTGCATTAACATGTGTTGACACTGGGCTTATTAGTTTTAACATGTTTTTGCGGATCTTGGAACATAAGATGATTCCCTTGTACTGCCCTCCTATGCCACCATGTCACAGTGTCTTGACACCCCTCCTTCTGTCACCCCTGGGGATATTTTCTAGATCTGCCACTGACTCTAAGTTGCCTATATCTAGATGGAGTGGGTCACCGTGTTTCACCCCCATGTTTCTACAGCACACTGTATGAGGGGAGTACTCATTTGTTTGGCATATGGTTGTGAAGTTGCAGATTGCACTGAATATTACACACTAAACCTTTCAATAATCTGAAATGTGTTTCTGTTTCAAACATGATCTGTTTGCTCCTCGCTGTTGTACTGACTGAGTCTCCCACACCAGCTGAGTCAGAGTCAGGTCGTCCTTGTGAACTTTCTGTGGCCCAGCTGAGCCCCTGCTGTCTGCTTCACTAACAGATTGGTGGCTGCTTTGGTGATGCCTGGTTCACAGATTTGTCCCCAGCTGGTCGGCTGCTCAGATGGCTGCTAACTGGCTGTTGGCTAGCTGTCCGATTCACCATGAGCTGCTGGCTGGCTAAATGCCGGCTTACCTGGTGCTTCCTGGCTGTGGGGTGGAGACTGACTGCTGGTGCTGTTTGGCATGTTCTCACCTCGAGGGACTTAATGCCTGGGTAAAATGAAATCAGAGTTTGTGACCCTGAAAACCAACAAAACATTTCCACAGCTGTTATTGTGTTGCATCCTTTGGATTTTTCCAACCCAATAACTGGGGGAAAAAAATTGCTATTGTACATTTCTGAAGCAAAAATATGGTTTATAGCAACACTTGTCGATGTGACAGTGAAAGTGTCTTAACCATTCTCCCAGTGTTTTGCCTTCCCTCAAGGATGAGGTGGTTGGAGTGGATGGCTGACTTTAATTGATTTGACTGGTGATAAGTCCAAGACTTGAAGCAGTTGGGGTGCAAACTTGCTGCATTTTAGCCATTTGTTCTTTTTTAGGTGACAAAGTTTTGATTGGTAGACTACTCAGAAAATGTTGTATTTTTTTCTAAAGGTGCTAAATGTAATATTTGTTTCTTTAAAACATTCAGATTAACCTAAAATTATCCTTGGAGCTCTGATGTTACGTCAATGTAGTGTTGTTGTTTGCCCACTAGAGTTAGTAGTGAGCTCCTGTAACCTTGAGTTTGATGGTACCCAGTGCATTGACAATGGATGCAATAATACAGATGTAAAGCAAACACTTAATTGACTTAAAATATTGTCTGTGGATAGGAGTGTTCATTAGGTGGTGTTAGTTCCAGGTGGATTATGTTGCCAAACTTCCCCTTACTGTTGATATTTGGATTAACGTTGAACATCAAAACTACAAATAATGCTTTAACATAATACATTATGTGGATGTTTTTCTATCACATCCTCATTACCAAGCCCTGGCATCTTTCCTTAACTCTAACCAAGTCTTGACAGAGCCTTAGAATATAAAGGTTTAATAATGCTGTAGTTTTCCTAAAAACACCAAAATCTGTTAGAGCACAGTATAATTTTTATGCACATATCTACAAAATGTTGACATAGAACATATATTTTCTGACATTAATTTTGAAGCTGCAGTTCTTGCCTCATAATGAAAATCTTAAAGTTGTAATAATACCACTGACAGCTACTAGAGTTGGCTCCAAAAAGCCATGGGTCCCATAGACTTGCAAGAACATCCTTCTAAAACCAATGAGTCTATTTTGTTTTCCCCCAAGAGTCACTCTAGTCTCACTAGTTTTATTAAAATTATTGCATAATAAGATCTTATGGCAACTAGACGCTTTTATGTCTGTAGTTTTGGGCTTTGTTGAGGTGTCTAAGTAAATGTCATTAGGCTAATGTTTAGCATTAGCTCACTTATGACCCCCTGTCATTCCCATTGCTCCACTCTTTTTCAACCCCTTTTCCAAATATGGTCACTTCTGGCTCAAAAAAGCCAACAATTCATAAATTACTGGCTTCAAAATGGCAGTCCAAAAACTACTGGATTCCCGTCTACTAATTTCATACTATCTGTGGTTAAGATTATGTATTTGCAAGAATACTAGCAACATTTTCTTCTTGTGATTGGGTTCTTAAGCAAAGACCACTGTTTGCTCCATGTATTTTCAGGAGAAAGACAAGATGGAGGAAGTAACTGATAGTATATGCAGATGTTTTTCAGTTAGTAATACTTAAAAAGTGATCATTGTCTTTGTCAATATTACCATGTGTTTACTGTCCTCTCAGTGGCTTAACCATTGATCCAGTATAGATGGCTGTCACTTGTCGACAAACTGAGTAAGCACTTACTGGACTATGCTCTTGTGTGGGTAAACTACCTTTATTGTACATGTAGGGGCTATAGTAAAATAGACTTTTCACAATGATTCTATCCCACAAATTGCAGGAAAAATGTCGGGTCATTGAAAGTATGCCATAAAATTTTTAATAATGGAATAAAAAAAGAGTAAAAGTAAGATATGTCAAGTATCAAAACTGATTTTGCTAATTTAGTAACATGGATCCAAGTGCAGTGCAGCAGAGATATTTATTTGTATTTTCCGTCTGGTATCACTTCACAAGGAATTTAATGCACTGCACATTAATATTCATTACTGTTCATCTCTGACAGTCTTGCACATCTAACATCTTATTTATTTCTGGCAGTTTTACACAATTACTCAGATATTACACATTTATGTACATATGTATTTTTCTCTTAGTAACAGTAGTTTATCCATCCATCCATTTTCTGAGCCCACTTTATCCTCACTAGGGTCACGGGGGTCGCCGGAGCCTATCCCAGCCACTTAAGGGCGAAGGCGGGGTACAGCCTGGACATGTCGCCAGTACATCGCAGGGCTGACATATAGAGACAAACAAACACACTCACATTCACACCTATGGGCA
>JAPQRP010000005.1:46244089-46259400 GCA_037367295.1 Apogon hyalosoma
CGTCGCTCCCCAACACGTAGTCCTCCTTATCTCAGCACATTCCGTTCTCACACGAAGGTCACTGCTTTCCCGCCGAGACAGTAACAGTAACTAAAAGACATCTCATAAAAAAACACTACAAACATACAGTAATACAGGAAATGACAAATATAAATGCCTCATGGCTAAATATGAGATAACTAATGTACATTTTTCTAACACCAACTCATAATTCAAAATAACCATTAATTAATTTGATGAATTATTAAATGTAATAGTCCTACAATAAGTTGTTGATTCAAGTCATCTCAAATTTTATCATGGAGACAAAACACACAAAACTAGCCGATCCTGCCTAAATGTGGTTATTTATTTAAATACTATGAGGTATGGAATACTGCATAAATATGAACTATTTACAAGATACATATGAGAAATATAGCAAAGTTATTTGGATGATCTTTATATTTGGAAATGGTAAGAGAACAATGGTGGATGTGATATTACGACTCTTGCGATTTATTTAACTTTTAAAGCTAAAGCGTGAGGAGTTAGATTAGATTTTATCTGCCATCACTCAATGAATCACAGACATCAGAGGAAATTCAGCCCAGTGGAAACCTGGAACATTTTTACATCACCATGTTTTCAGTGAGTCTATTTCAGTATCAAGATATTTTTGTTTTCCAGGGGCCATACGGTAAAACCGCTGTCTGATAGGATGAGCATCTCCAACGTCAGTGTCGTGCTCTGTCCAGGTTGTATGAGATGGAACACCGCCAAGCAGCTCAGGATATTTTTCAACAAGCTTAGACAACTCCTCACACTGAGATGGAGACAGATGAGTCCATAAAACATCTAGCTTACACAATGACTCAGAGTTTTTAAGACGACCACACAGCACACTATCGTCAGGCTCAGGGACACCATCTCGCTGGGCCATAGCCATAGACTCTACAGTGAGCGCAGGGCGCACTGAGCCACCCAACCCACTGTTGACGTCAAGGACACACTGATAATACGGTTTGAACAAGTTGACATGGCAGAGCTGTGTAGATTTTCTCCTTCCCGGCGTTGCAATTAAATAATTTAAATCAGAGACTTTTTCTGCGACCGTATATGAACCTGTGAATTTTGCTTGAAAAACAGACCCAACAACAGGCATAAGCGTTAGCACCTAGTCTCCTGGACTAAACTCATGGCACTCAGACCTACCATCATAAATTTCCTTCATTTTCTTCTGTGACTGCTGTAATTTTTCCTTCACCATACACCCAGCCATGAACAAACGATGACGGAAACCATTTACAAAGTTAATTAAATTTTTGGGTGTCTCTGTTGCAACAAATTTTTTTTTTTAATGCAGCTAATGGGCCACGCACTGAGTGGCCGAAAACTAGTTCATTTGGACTGAAACCCGTGCTTTCTTGAACAGCCTCTCTGACCGCTAACATGAGCCAGGGGAGCCCCTCTTCCCACCTCTTCCCGATCAAGCTCAGTGCAAGACGCGCATAACAGAGACTTTAGTGTCTGATGGAACCTTTCCAACGCTCCTTGGCTCTGCGTGTGATATGCTGTGGACTGGTTGTGACAAACTCCCAGGGTTTTGAGTACCTGGGCGAACATGTGAGAGGAGAAGTGAGAACCGCGGTTGTTTTGAATGACCTTTGGTATTCCAAACATGGATATAAATTGCGACAGCGCTTTTACCATGGCTTTAGTTGTAATTGACCGCAGCAGATACGCAGCTGGATAGCGCATACTTTGGCACATTACTGTGAGCAAATATTTGTAGCCAGACTTTGAACTGGGCAACGGCCCAACACAGTCAATTAGAAGATATTCAAAAGGTTCACTCACCACTGGAATTGCCTGGAAAGGTGCTGGTTTTATTGTCTGGTTTGGTTTGCCAATCAGTTGGCACACATGACAGGTTTTAATATAGGCAGACACGTCTCTCTTTAGGCGAGGCCAGAAAACATGTTTAAGAAACTTTAATTAAGTTTTCCGCACCCCAAAATGACCAGCGTCATCATGCGCTGCTTTAAGGACAGATGCACGAAACTCTGAGGGGACAACCAGCTGAAAAACCGCATTATGCCTGCACTCATTCAGAGACAACCACTTCCTAAACAACAAACCATTTGGATAAAGTAACCGTTGGCCAGACTTTCCACTTCCTCAGAGGTAGCGAGATCAAAAGCCCCTTTTAAACTGGAATCCCTACCCTGCTCTTGAACCAGCTTTTTGTGAGAAACATTCAACGGGAACTCTGGTAATGGTAGGACATGACTGTTTTCCACAGAAGGCAACTCCATGTCAGCTATACGCATGGCACGTGCAACAGCGCAGGTCGAAGAAAAGCTGAGGAATCCTCCCTCACCTGTATCCATTGGACACTGCGTAACCACCAGTGAAACAGCATGTTGCAACTTCCAGGTATGGTTGCATAATCTGTGAGGTGCATCTCTGACCAAACGCGGCCACCACCCAAACCATTACCGAAAATAAAGTGTATCCCTTCAATTGGCAATGTGGGACACACCCCAACAGACACTTAACCACACATGAGCTCACACTCCAAAACCATTTTATGGAGTGGAACGGGTAGCACAGTTAAGCCCATTCCTCGACTCAAAATACAGTCACCTGTGAAACTGTCGGAATTAAACGGCATTGCCGAGCGCGTCACGTAGGAGTTGTATGCCCCCATGTCCCTAAGAATTTTAATAGGGATTTTTCGTTTACTCCTGACCAAAGACAAAAACCTGTCCCGAACTAAAGGTGCATAGGAAGCCAAGACGTCTGGTTCACAAGATGCAGAATCAAGATTTTCACACCCAAAACCCATAGACATAATAATAGGCACTGTCAGTGTGGCTGGTTTCACATGAGACTTTACAGTCTTATTTTTGGTTTTAAGCACAGGACAATCCACCTTAAAATGGCCCTTTTCACGACAATAATTGCAGGTTTTATAAACGTCAAAATTTGAACATTAAAATGGTCACATTTTGTGAAAGTTGAAGTAACTTTCGTGTCACTTTTCCACCCAAAGTCCTCACGCGGAGGCTGGCGCGCTCTAAAGCTACTTCTGTGCGTCAGTACATATTCATCTGCTAAAGCTGTTGTTTCTGTAACATCACTTACCTTTTGGTCGTTAATATAAGTGACCAGACGTTTGGGAAGCGTGTTTTTAAATTGCTCCAAAATTATAATATGGCAGAGCTCTTCAAACTTTGTTACATTTAAAGCCATTAGCCAGCGTTTAAAGTGAGTTAACAAATCTCTAGCAAACTCGACATACGTTTGGCCATTCTTTTTATCCCAGGATCTAAAACGTTGCCGATAAGCCTCTGGAACCAGCTCATAAGCTTTGAGCACTGCAGATTTTATTTTGTTATAATCAAGAGAATCCTGCTCATTTAAAGATGAATATGCCTGTTGCGTTCTTCCAGTTAAAACTGACTGAAGCATCAACGCACATTCCACATCCGACCAATTTTTTGCGTTTGACATGCTCAAATAAAATGAAAAAAGTGTCTGGATCTTTTCTATTAAATGGAGGTAGCCTCTGCAAGTTACTCACATCCACCTGGTGCATGCCAGAGCTGCTTCCACTCCTCCCTGAGTGCTCGCTTATTCTCTCCATTTCAATTTTGCTCCTCAACTCGGACTCATGCTTCAGTCTATCATGCTCTAATTGTATTTGCAGCAATTCTTTCTGCTGCTCAAATGATAAACCTTGAGTTTGCAATAAAAAACCAGGCTGGCCAGGTTGCTTTTCCCCGAAAGCTACAAGTCCCACCTCAATCAGTTTAGCCTCCAAAGCATCCTGAATACTTTCCTTGTTAGGATTATCTCCTTCCAGATTAACCCCATAATAAGCAACTAATTCCAACAAAAATTCCTTTTTCAACCTCAACAATTTCTTCCAAGTAGGTGCAGCAATAAAGGCATCCACCTCCGATGGAGGCTGCTCAGACATTTTAATTTACACACAACCCTAACAACAAGACAACCAAATGCACTCAGGCTCAGCCAGACACTGCAAAGAATCCCGTGCACATAAAGAGGCCAAAACCTCAGTGACAGAGCTTCCCCTCTAAACTAACACAAAAAACACTAAGCTAAGCTCCCCCTAGTCTTCATGCGGTCACAAATGGAGGGTTTTTCTGTGCTGACTCCCGTTGGTT
The DNA here is from genome assembly GCA_037367295.1 of Apogon hyalosoma. Lineage (NCBI taxonomy): Eukaryota > Metazoa > Chordata > Actinopteri > Kurtiformes > Apogonidae > Apogon > Apogon hyalosoma. The sequence continues at coordinate 46,248,265 of JAPQRP010000005.1, forward strand.
TAGAAAGGTGACTAGTGCACCAGCAACCTCCTAAGCTCCATGGATGTGTTCCCAAGCAAAGCTTTAACCACGTTCACCGCAACACTACCCCCTAATGTAATGACCCAAAGGGAACGTCGCCAAGCCTAACCAGGTCAGCTCCACACCATAGGACATGTGGCACAAGATCCCTGCAGCTGCCCAACCTGCTAGATGCAACCAACGCGCTCTCTCAAGACCGAACCATACCGAGTATTTTCAAACTTTTTTTTCCCTAATCCCACCAAAACCACAGCACAAAAACATTAAGTAATGTTGTTAAAATGATTTGTTAACGAAAATGTTCAGTATTAAGCCAACCTCCAATGTCCAAACCTGCCACAAAAGTTTACCACCACAGTAAACGAAACAAAGGAGCCACAGTGTGCCAAGCCTGCTCCAAACATTATGCACGCAGAGCAAACGACTGAAAAACACACAAAAGAAGGTTACATATAAGAGGTAGACTTACCAAGAACATACAAAAGTGGCTTAACAGCAATTTAAAGCAAATCAACTCAAATTACCCCCAAATAAAGCCAACTATAACCAAAATGCACCTTTTACGAGGCAGAAGCAAACAAAGGAGTCCACCAAACTAAACAACAAACCCAAAAACACAACAAAAGACCGACATCGAGTCCAACTTGTCAGGACGAGCCCCCAATTTGTCATGACCTGGCTCTAGGCATGACAAAGGATGCCGGCAACAAAGTATGTATCAAAGAATAAAGTGATTTATTTACAATTAAATAAAGAGAAATGTGCAAAACAATGTTAACAGTATTGGATGTGACATCTGTAGCATCAGTACAGTGGCAGAAGTGCAAAACAATATTACATTTACCTGAAACACTTGTACAAGTGTACCAAAACACTTATACAAGTTTAACAGAACACTTTTACAAACTTATCGAAACACTTTTACAAAGACATGAGCCAGAAGTGATACCACGGGGTTGGGACAAGACAGCACCAACAGGTTAAGCCCGAGCAGCGGAACTGACCCAGACAACAGGTCAGCCGGCACTTTGAACAGCAGACATGGATTGCCTGTTTTGTGGCAGTTCTCCGAACAGGAAAACTCCGTTTTGTGAATCATGCAGACGGTCCCTTCATGTTCTAAATTATGTTGATGACGAGATGGCAAGACCAAGCAATCGGGGGGCATGTGCTAAACCACGTAAGTGCTGCATTTTTCCTGACACTGAGTTTGCACGTGGCTGAAGTTACATTCAGTTGTTTTCTTAATGTCCCAATTAATCGTAGACCTATTGGGGGGGGGGTTATCATTTTGAACACTAGTAATATATGAAAAAGTGTGCTATAAGTGCAGCGCCTCTTTGAGTGGCAGCAACCATTGTGATGTCGAGAACTGCATGTCTGCTGAGAACCGCATGCCCATTGCGGAATAGCACAAAAAACCAGGGGATTCAAATCTTACAGAAGGGTCAGGTGATAAAGTACAAATACTCCATTACCTTATTTAAGTACTGAACTGAACACAACGCATTTGTAAATAAAGAACGTGAACTGTTCAGATTGTGGCGTCCTGTAATAATCACTACCTACATTTTCAAGGCCCTACACTTCACACTGCATTGCGTATTTGAGCACAGGCTCGGACTGGCCCACAACAGAAGCGGGCTCCTTGGGACTGACACCTGTGCACAAACAAAAAAGAACAGTGCTTGTCAGTTATTGCCAATAATAGCAATTGGCAAAAACAACAGTAACATTTATTTAAATGATCAACGTGAGCAAAGCGCGGAGGCACAACAGCTGAGATATAGAGGAATGTGTTGGCAAAAATAGAAGCGGAATAAAAAGATGAGAGGGGCTGTTCTGTTATCTCCTGTCAGACATAAAAGATACTGGTTATTCCAACCTTGGATGTGCAGGCTGGAATTACCAGTCCTTTCCTTCTATAACAGATAGAATATCCGTTAATTTTATGTGACAGGTGGATATTTCAACACTAAGGCTGCTCAGCCAAACTAGTCTCTACAGATAATGTTGACATCTGTCCTCGTCCACCTTATAAACGGCTGTAAACTGTGTTGATGTGTCAATGAGGGACATTTTATTAGTCAAAGTTGTTTCGTGTTCTCATAAACAACACAGGGTTATTACTCATAACCTGGGTTATTAACTTGCATAATGACGATACAAAAGAAAGATAACCATGGGGATTACTGACATTCCGCATTAAACCCGACTGGCTCTCCGCCCGGTAACCTACGGTGTCTGTAGTGGCTCAATAAACATAGCAATAGCACAGTGACTGATCTACATCCCCTTTTCTTAGCTCTTGCTCATACCATAACAAAACCATATTAATTATCAGCACCTGCTAAATAACATATATTGAACAAACCTTTAAAATAACACATATGTCATATCTGTTCTGTAATCACAGAATGAGGATTATCAAATACAAAAAAACAATTTGCTCTGAATAATATGAAAATAGTTATCTTAGAAAAGCATATGTCTACACTTTACACAAAATTAGGTCATTCATATTTAAAGGTACCTAAAACATAACCCAAAGACCTCAATGTCAGCTTTTAAGAAATCTGAGAATGAACTTAAATGACATAATGTCCAAGATTTTGAGCTAAGTAACTCAATCTTTATATTTAGGATTTGGCTTGCTGACACGACCATAACGTGTTACGTACTGACTTTCAGCTGTGTTAGCTGGTATTACAGCTGTAGGTGTTTTCATGTGCAACTGTTCAGTGTCCGGAATGTTGTGTGACACATTTGTCGGAGTGCACTGGTTGTTAAGTTCATGTCCGTTGTCCTGACATTCACTGTCATCTGGGGAGTGCTGTGCTGGAGCAGGCTCGGTAACCGGCAGAATGTGGCGCCTATTTTTCCTGTACAGCTTTCCTTCTGAGTGAATGGGATAGGATCTGGGCTCCTTGCAGTTCTCCTTTACCATGCCTGTTCGACTGTAGCCTTGTGGGGTCTGCATTCTGATAACTTGTCCTTCCATTAAAGGTTGAAGTGGTTGGCTCGATCTGTCATAGTACAACTTTTGTGTCAGTCTTTTGTTAAGCAGCTGAGCCTTTACTTCCAGTGGCTTGTACACCTCTGGTTCAAGCAGCTTTCTTGAGACTGGTAACGTGGTGTGTGTTTGCCTTGACATCAGTCTTTGTGCAGGGGACCCAAGTTTCACATCATCTGGTACATTTCTGATATTTAACAGGTTAAGAAAGACATCACTTCCATCTCTATGAGACTTTTCCATGAGCTGTTTTGCACTACAGACAGCCCTCTCAGCCAAATCATTAGATTGAGAATACTCTGGGCTGCTCGTAACATGAGTGAAATCCCAATGTGTAGCAAAGTCCTTAAAGCGCTGACTTGTGAACTGTCTACCATTGTCAGATATGAGCATGTGTGGTGCCCCATCAACTGAAAAATGTCTTTTGAGTTTGGTGATGACTGTTGCTGATGTAGCTTCATGGAGCAGATCAATCTCATACCAGCCTGAATATGAGTCTACCAACACTAGGTATTGCTGATTGTGCTACTCAAAGATGTCTGTTGCTACAATGGACCAGGGAAGATCTGGCACCGGGTGTAGCTGGAGTGGTTCTTTCTGCTGATGAGGTTTTGTGCTGTTACACACTGAGCATGACCATATTTCTTTGTTGATGTCATTGTCATTGTAAGCCAGAAAACAATCCCCCTAGCTCTCCGTTTAGTTGCTTCTGCACCAGGATGTCCTCTGTGTAGAATGCTAATGTAGTCTTTCTGTAAAGACTTTGGAATGACAGCTTTATGACCTTTCATGATTACACCATCTTCAATAGTCAGTTCATCTCTGAAAGGATAATAGGAACAAATAGCATAAGGAAGGCTAGATGGTCTACTAGGCCATCCATGTCTGATGATGGAGCCTAAAGTCTGCAGAGTTGTGTCATCTGCTGTGTGTTCTTTCAATCCCAACAACCTGGAAGAAGAGATGTGGTTTACTGTCATAACAACAAAGTTGTCCTCCTCTTCGGCTTCCTGAGCAGTTGAGCTTCTGGGAACTCGAGACAGTGTGCTTCCCACATACATAAGTTTACCACTTTTGGTTACAAGTGTAATGTCATACCTTTGCAGTCTGAGCATCATCCTTTGCGTTCTTGCTGGAGCTGCATGTACAGGCTTCTTTAATATGGTGACCAGGGGTTAATGGTTCGTTTCTATGGTCACTGGCTTGCCATAGATATAGTCATTAAATTTTGAGCATGCAAAAACTACTGCTAGCAGCTTCTTCTTGATCTATGCACATCTGGTTTCAGTGTCAGTTAATGTGCGTGAAGCATATGCTACAGGTTTTCCTCCCTGCAGACATGCAGCACCAAGACCATACTGTGAAGCATCGCATGTGAGCATCACTTGTTTACTCACATCGTAGTATGACAGAACTGGTGGAGTAGACATGTGTTTTTAGCTGTTCAAAAGCATTTTGCTGCTGTTCGTGCCATGCCCGTGCCATGTCCTTGTGCGTTAGTTGTCGTAGCAGAGCTGTAAGCTCACTAAAGTTGGGGATAAACTTTCCAAGGTAGTTAACCATCCCAAGAAATATTTGTAAAGCTGGAACATCTGTTGATGTTGGAATTTCACTGATCGCTTTTGTTTTTGAGGGGTCTGCCTTGAGTCCTTCATTGGCGAAAACATGACCAACATAGCTAACCTGGTTCAGCCGGAACCTGCACTTGAGAGGATTGAGTCTCAAGGTCACCTCTCTGGCATGGTCAAGCACTTTTCTTAGGTTAGCATCATGTTCCTCCAAAGTCTTACCACCAATGAGTATGTCATCCACTGTAATTGCACAGGGATAGCCAGCAAAAATCTTTTCCATGGAACACTGGAAGACCTCACTGGCTGAGTTGAGTCTGAAGGGCATTCGCAGAAATCTGTAACGACCAAAACTAGTGCTGAAGGTGGTGCACATTGAGGATTTGTTATCAAGAGGAATCTGCCAAAATGAACTTTTTGCATCTAGAACTGAAAAAACTGTTGCATTTGACATGTGTGCAGCCACTTCCTCTACAGTGCGCATGGGGTGATGTGGTCTTTTTAGAGCACTGTTAAGGTCTCTTGGATTTATGCATACTCTAATTTCTTGGTTGTCCTTTTTCTTTGTAGCAACCATTGATGACACCCAGTCAGTTGGCTCAGATACTGGGGTGATGATATGGAGCCAATTTAGGGCCATAAGATTTGAATACGAAAGAATAAGATTTGAAACTGAACATTTAAGTTTTGATCTTGAATTTTGAAAACTACAGCAATGTATTCAAATTAAAAACAAGTATATGAAATTTTTTTCAGGTTAATTGTAATTTTGTTTCACTACAGTAATTCTTTTGAATACATTTTTTTATTTTCATTTTTCATTTTCATATATATTTTAATATTTGAGGTTTTATTTTTTTCAGTTGCATCTTTTATCTTTTCAGATTCAGATCTTAATTTTTACGGTTTCAAATCTTATTTTTTCACTTTCAGATCTTTTTTTCGTTTTCAGTTCTTTTTTTCGCTTTCAGATTTTTTTTTTTTTTTTTTCCGCTTGTTCCACTTTTGGCCCTGATGTGGCGTGGGGGACGTGGCTTCAACTGAGATGGGCATAGAATCGTGAGTGACACAGCATAACAAAAAGGATTAGGGACCTTCCCCGCTCATGTTGCCTTCAGGGTATGTAGGAACTAAAACAATTCAGACTCAACGCTTTATATACACTACATTCACATCACAGTGATTGGTAGTGAAAAAACTGATACCAGTGACAAACTTACATTTGAAAAGCTGTTTTAGACAGTACTGAGCACCATTTGTGGTATAAGAGTAATAAATTATGCCAGGTTGTGCAGATAAAAAGCCACACATTAAATATAAGATATTTCCGATTATAGCACAGTGAAAGTTTGGGTTAATTTCTGCTCCAGTTACAACAGCAGGAAATTAATGGATAGAAAAACTCAGTTATTCAACTGTCAGAAAAAGGAGTAGATCTAATATGAGGGATACTTTTAGTTCCAGAGAATGAACATAGCTGTGTGCCACTGCACCAGATCCAGTCACTATGACACGGACTCCCTAAACAGAATGACAGTAGTCGTTCTGGTTCTGTCCAATAACTGCTGCCTTGTCCTTCGGTTTACAAATGTGGACCCAATTTGGATCACATTTAAGGGCATTTCTACGAGCCAGGGGTTCTTTTTATAGTTTTCATACTTGGAAACAGGACCAGAGAAGTCGTGTTTCTGATGTTACCAAGCGGAGGCAGATTGCCTGGTTCTCCGCAGTACGACGTACGGACGTAAAGTTTGCTAGCATCCCACGAAAAAAGTGTTCCAGGCATTTTCATTTGGGGAAGTGTACAAATTTCAGTTGGCGAATGATTGGGTTTTCATTGTGTTCTGTTCCCAAGAAGAGTTAGCTATATGTTCCTCTGCATTTTGTAACTGAGCACTGTTATTGTAGCAAAGTAGGCTAGCTTAGCAAGGCTAGTACAAATAAGGTGAGCTGCATAAATTTAATCGGAACACAACACTCTGCTGAACCACTCAGATATTCAAGGCAAGGTTTAACTTGGTCAGAAATAGAGACTATTTTTAATCACTGTAAGTGAAAGACGTTATAACACTGGTGACCTCAAAACACACACCTACTGCCCAGTACTGAACAGGTATGCTACTGTGATGTCTGTATTCACCATCAGAACATCATACTGTTGTTTAAAACTATAGGTATGCTGCTCTGATCTTTAAAACTACCCACTGGACTAACATACTGCTATATAAAACTATAGATATGCTACTGTGATATCTGTAGTCACCATCAGAACATCATACTGCTGTTAATAAGGAGAAGTATGTTATATCGATGAAGTAAACCGATAGATGTAACAGTCTGTTGGGCATACTGGTATGCTAATCTGATAAAGTATGACACACTGACAGAATGTCGGACACTCAAAGTAATTATCCTTCTGGGGATGAGTAAAGCATATTGAATTGTAACAGTACAGTTTGTCATAGAAATTAAGTTTGACATGAAGCGCTACTGCCCACTGGCAACTGCAATCCTTTGTTTCAACATAGATATTTTGGCTTTCTGAAGGTAAACAAGCATATGAGATGGACGAGGCTCATCCAGACTGAGCTCCAACCTTTCATTTGGGTCATTCTGAAGTGGCAGCCACATCATTAGACCGACATGCCTCCAGACAACATGGATATCATATGAGAGTAGCCAGGGGATATGGGGATGAAGCTACAGCTACAGAGGAAGACAAGCATGGGGCTGAGGCCAAGGCAGGAGCTGCAGAGGAAGACCAGCATGAGGCTGAGGCTGCTTTCACGAAAGGCAGATGTCAACTTCATGCAAAAGACATAAAAAAGACACATGCTGTAGCACACCTTAGGATCCATGTTGAAAGGGTAATAGGTAGCTTGCGCAACAACTACACCGTTACAGAACAAAACACGAATCAGGTTGTTGCTTCCATGTGAGGATGAGGAGGTTACCCTTCTTGATAAAATAGTTCCTGTGTGTTGTATATGACTGAACATGTGTCCAAATGCTGTTGTAAGGCCAGAGGACACATGCACTTGTTGAGTGATTAAATTAAAAAAAATCTCCTGTAAAGTTGCTTGTGATTTTATTGACTAAGCAATTTTGAATTGTTAACATTCAAGTACCATATTTTAAGTAACAGGGAGATCCTTTGAGTCAACTAAAAACTAAACTAAAAAAAAAAACCAAAAAACACAAAGCTGTGTTTTAACCCATAAAGGCCTAATGCTACTTTAGTGGCAGTTCCCAAATGATTTTTTCTCTATATTTAACCTTTCTTAAATGATTGATCACCATTTATTATAATATTATCCTCTGTATTTAGCATTTTTTCAGTGTAAATCAGGTAGTTTTCCCATATTCATTGATCATGTAAATGTTCATAAAAGTTCAGATTAAAGTTGAGGGTTATATCCCTGATACTTTATGCACCTTATATATATCATGCTGTTTGTCATACATCATACTGCTATTTCTGATTGTTCATACTGTTTATCTCTGACAGTTTTGCACATTAATATCTCACCTACCTCAGGCAGTTTTACACATGTTGTATGCCATTTACCTGACAGTTTGCACAATTACCAGGATGTTGCACATTTATGTAAATGTATATTTTCTGTTAGTAATAGCTTATATTTTTATGTTCTTTTTCTCCTGCATGCCATTTTTAAATACCACTTTTGGTTGTGTAACTTCCCAGTTAAATTTTATTCAAATTTTATACTTAAATTCTTGTGGCATTTAGTGTGGATGGTAAAGTAAGATTTTCATTGTACAGGGAAACCTGTTTCTTTACTGTACACATGACAAACACTTGCCATGCCAGGTTTCCTATTTGTCTGTAATAGTAACTAAGTCTCTATCTCCACTCGTTTTTCTGTTATAGTCCATTTTAGTTTTTTAGGTATTGACCAAGTGACCCCTGACCTCTTTGGTCAACAATAGGTCAAAATCTATACACACAAGATGCAGAATTGAAAGACGAGCATTTTGGTGCTCATTGGAAGTCTCTAAGATGAATAGTTCAAAAGGTATAAACAAAATTCAATTTTGACCTTTACTGTGACTTTGACCTTTGACCCAGCATCTTCAAATTTGTCCTTCAAGGTTCTGATGTCAATGCACATCAACAGTGAGAGCAAAAATAAGCTATAGGCAAAACTGAGTGTACAGGGATGAAAAGGAAATTCCAGATTTGCCCTATCTCTTATCATTGTGAAAACACATTTTTAGTGAAATTGACCTTTGACCTACATTCACCAAAATTTAATGGGATCTATTCTGAACCACCTCGCACCTTTCCTGAAAATTTCATGGAAATTGGTCCAGTAGTTTTTGCATAAAGTTGCTGACAGACAGACAGACATACAAACAAAGAAAAGAAACGAACCAGTGTTTTACACTTAAGGTTAGACTTAAATTATTTTAGGCCCTGGTAAGGACCAGATGATTCAAATACAAAGAGGGTGTACTTTGTTTTTCTCATGTCTATGTTTAAGTACAGCCCTTGAGTATATATACTTAGGTCATCGCCACTGTTGAGATGATTACTTTCAGAGTGGAAAAACACCTTTTGCAATCATGACAAGCTTTTTTTTTGCTTTTTTTACTGTTATTCTAAAATCAGTAATACCTCAGTACATTTTTTCCACAGACTTAAATCTAATATGAAGTAATCTCAATTTGTCATCCAGTGGAATATTCCTTTTTATTTGGGTCAAGTCCCAGCATGTTATTACTATTATTTTTCTATAATAACGCATATATTAGACTGTGGTTATTATCATATTAACAAACATCACCAACCTTTTGTACATCCATTATGTAAATTTGCTTATTCAAGCCACTAAGTTTTTCAAATAGAATATGACAGAATAAGAGCAAAAAAAGACTCCACAGGAGGTTCAGTTAATCATGCTCTATTATCAGCTTTTTATCACAGCAGAACACCTGTCTTACTTTTATCTCACTTTTAATCTGTCCAGTGGATTTAAAAGCCTCTGATCCAAATTTGTCTATGATATAAAAAGCCATGGAGACAGAGTAAAAAAAAAAATGCAATGGGCCAACACAATAGATTTTTTAATAATGTGATAACAACGCCTCTGGGGTTTTCTTGTTTTCAAAATGTTTCTTTCTTCTTTGTCACACTAGACTGTCTCCCCGTGCAATCAAAACCATCATTCTTGGTTCATTTTCATTACACCAGCACTGCATGGCTCTGGGACCCAACTGTGAAAGTTTTCAGCCTTGTTTTAAGTCTGCTCACGGTCTTATTTAAAAACGGAGCTCCTAGGCAGCCAGAAGTTATGGTCGGTCTGAAAAACTTCAACAAAAAAGACTAATGTGTGTGAGGAAAGTTTATTTTAATGACTCTGATAGATGATATTATCAGTGTGCTTGCTCAGTCCTCCACTGTTTCCATCAGGGTTAATAATCTGCTGATAATGCAGTGTTGTGATGGTGCTGATGATCGAGTTGTGATAGCACCTCAGTCATTTTTGACCATAAGAGAGATGCGTGTAATATGTCAATAAAAACAGCTTTCCATACTTCAGTATTGGCACGGCATGATTCTAGGAGCCGTTGGTGAGAATTTGCAGCTTCGTTTGAACTCGGCTGCAGATCTGATATGAAAAGGAGCTCCAAGGCAGAGACAAGTTTCAGTTTGTCACAGAGGAAAAAAAAAAAAGATGCACACTAGGGAAATTTGGATTCTGAGTTTATCACTGTTAACTTGTCTGTGCAGAAAGACGGATAAATCCCTTGTAGTACCTGTGCTGATGGGAATAGAAGTATGGTTTTCTTTTTTCCTTTTCTTTAAAGTGAAGTGAATATGATCTCTCAGCATGTATCCTCAGTGTGAGCTTTAACCCTTATTTAACTTCACACTTCTCACAGATTCAACTCTGTAGCACCCTGAGAGTTTAGGCTCTCTCAAGTGGAAACCAGCAATATGATAAGAGAATATATTACCTTACAGGGAAAGAAAACTATTAAACTGAATAAAGAAAGAACAAGTGGTGCCAGGCACAACAAAACTGGCCCCTCGCATGTACAGTGGCTTGTAAAAGTATTCATACCCCTTGAACTTTTCCACATTTTATCACGCTATGACCACAAATATAAATATATTTTATTGGAATTTTATGTGAAAGACCAGCACAAAGTGGCATACAATTGTGAAGCAGAAAGAAAATGATACATGATTTGATTTTTTTAAATTTACAAATAAAAAAACTGAAAAGTGCAGTGTGCAAAAGTCTTCAGTCTCCCTGACTCAATACTTTGTGGAACCACCTTTTGCTGCAGTTACAGCTGCAAGTCTTTTGGAGTATGTCTCTAAAAGCTTTGCACATCTACAGACTGAAATTTTTGTCTATTCTTCTTTGCAAAACAGCTCAAGCTCAGTCAGATTAGATGGAGAGCTTTTGTGAACAGCAGTTTTTTTGATCTTGCCACAGATTCTCGATTGGATTTAGGTCTGGACTTTGACTGGTCCATTCTAACACATGAATATGTTTTGTT
>JAPQRP010000005.1:46259840-46270641 GCA_037367295.1 Apogon hyalosoma
CATAAAATTCCAATAAAATATATTTATGTTTGTGGTCGTAGTGTGATAAAATGTGGAAAAGTTAAAGGGGTATGAATACTTTTGCAACCCACTGTATTTTGCCTATTATAAGTAAATGGGAAAATTTTTAAAAATCATAAAAAATTTGAACTTTGACCTGCAACTCTCAAAATGTAATGACATCTATTCTGGGTCACTGGCAATCCATAAACCCAATTTGGTATGAATTGAACAAATAGTTTTACCACTAAAGTGTTAACAACAAACAAGGAAACAAAGAAACCGAACCAAAAACAAAATCCCTTGCCTCCCCTTTGGGGAGTGGGATAAAAATGTAACTTTAGACATAGGAACCATGAAGCCTGGCAAAACAGGATGATGCAGCTTTCTGGGACAAAACATAATAATTGGACGTTACAGTACAAGCACTGTGATAAGTTCTCTTTCCTGCCGCTAGAGGTCTCACATTCGAAACAATAAGACAAAGAAGCCGACGACATTGTGAAGTAGCATGGGGGTTGTTCTACTCACCGGAAGACATAAGTTATGCTCACACTAAGATTGTATTCGCATAAAATAGGCCAGGTTACTTAAATATATGTTAATGCAGAAATGTTGAGAATTATAGCTTTCATTGCACCAAATTTTATAACTGATGTAATCTTTTAAAAACCTTGATTTGCATTACCACCCTGAAATATCACAACCCCAGGAAATGAAGACGAGAAAGGAATAGAAAAAAATGGAATAAACGAATAATTCATAATTGAATGACATGGTTGAGCCTTTTTTCCTCAATCCCGTTAAAATGACATGTCTGTTTATAATGGAAATGGGTTTGTATGTAGGGACAAAATAAGAAAAAAACATATTGGAGCCATAAAGTATCAGCTTATTTTGTTTTAAGCCAATTTACAATTAACAAAAGATGACCACCTAGTAATCTAAAGGCAGCTGAAATACCTCTTGACCTCAACAATGGTAACTAAAGTGCAAAGTGAGCACAGCGGATCTAGTTAAGATGCAGACATTGAGTGGGAGGATTCTGCATCACAGCCTCATAAGAAAGACAGTCATTCATCAAGCAGAACAAATTGCAGACGCATCCTTTAATAGAATGCAATCCAATACAACTATCCTGAGAAAAGCAATCTTAAAAACCGTGACATTCTGTTTTTTTGTGAGATTGCACCAGTGTGGCCGTGATTTGATTGTGATAATTGTGGAGGCTGTGGTGTGTACAGAGGGGATCTTCCAAATAATTGTCTTCTAAGTTCTAATTAAGTCACTCTGTGTGTTCTCAAATCCTCCTCTACCCCCTGTTTCTCTCTGTATCTCCTGCTCCTTTGGTCTTCATCTCTTCCTCCTGCACTTCTTTCTCATCTTAGAATCAACAACACCCAGTGAGGTGACAGATTAGCCCACACCTCCTTCTAACTGGAGTCTAACCGAGCTGTTTGCTCTGCCTGCATCTGTTTTCACTCTGTTTGACCAGAAAGGAGAGAAGAAACAAGGAAAGACGAGGAGAAATGAAAAGGTTTTGGTCCAGAATTTTATTTGTAATTTAAAGCCATTAGAAAGTTATACCTACACACAAGTACAAAACCACACCTATGTACATTTTTACATATTTATTATTTCTTTCATCAGATATCGAGAATAAGCGACTCTCAATATGCATGACACACCGCATCAACAACTCCCCAAACCACAAAAAGTTCTTCAACTTCTGACATTTTATGACACATGAAATCTTTTCTAAGATGTGCTGCCACCAGTTGTCTCCACCTCCACAGATCCCATCCCTCTCAATTATTTTTATTTCATTAGAGCCAGATTCTTGACTTGGCCTGACCAATTGAAACATATCAACTGTACATATAGGTCTACACTGTCCTTTAGAGCAGTGGTTCTCAACTGGTCTGGCTTCAGGACACACTATCACCCCTCAATGACAAGCCACGACCCAAACTGATAACAGTTAAACTTCTCAAATTTATTTAATAAAAAGATGCTGTGTTTTGAACCTGACATAATACAGAATATCACAGTATGAAAACACAGAAGACAAGTTTAACCAAAACGATTGTCAGGTGGTGATGGTAAATATGGAAATATTCCCTTTAACACTAAATTAGGTACATTTTAACCAAAACCAAAATATGCACTCAGTTAAAAAAACACTTGTGACCTACTTTTGGGTCGCAAACCACCAGTTTAGAACCACTGCTGCAGAGTATTTAGTATTTAGTATTTTATTTTGAAAAATAAAAAGCCTCTAAGATGTGTCCATTAAGCCACCGCTCCAGCAGAGAGAAAAGTGAAGCTACACTGGTGCAGCTGAGCCAGAGATGCTGTAATGTCTTCTCAGCTTGACAGAACACATACACTGCTCCTGGATCTATATGTGTCACATGTCTGTACCCACAAGCCCATGCATGCACCACCCGCCACTACAGATCCACAGTGGGTTTGTTTGCACAGGGACCACAAGCTGCTTTTGGAATATAACCCCAGTGGCAACAATCCAAGCCACCTCGACTCATGAGCACCAACTAATGATTGTCAGTTAACCTTCACTGCTGTGGTGCTCAGCCGCTTCTCTGACACACTGGAGAGGTCTGACAGTGCAGGTTTCTGAGAGGACAGCGGCACCCCGTCCTCTCCCTCCACAGCACAGTTAGATGACAAAAACTCCAACTGTATGCATGACTCAGTCTTACCCAGTGTCTCCCTAAAGAGTCCAGGAATTACACTTATCACTTCCCACAGCAGTTTTTCAAGAAACCGAAAAGAATTAATTCCAGTGTCTTGAGTCAGTGTGGCAGTAGTATTCCATTGTCCAGCAAATCTCTGATGTACCAGTTTTCCCAGCCCAGCTTTTAACAGGGTGTTGTGTCCATTAATGGAACTGAGCATCCGTCTCTGTATGAGCAGACTTCACGAACTCTGCTGCAGATCGAGAATACACTCTCTTTGCCTATAAAACAAACCTTTATTTTAAGGAACAACTGGTTAAAAGAAGAGATCTGTGAAAAGCCTGTATCATCTAAATCCTGCAGAAACAGGTGCTTTTCACGGGCTAGAGCGCTCCCTTGGCAAAGCAAAAGCCTGCCCCGCACAGTCTGAAGCCTGACTAATCTATCTCCATAGCCCTCATGGATATAGAGGTCGATTAGCCCGTACCCCTCTTCCAACTCTGGTACAGCACACCTGGTCTGGTCCACTGAAAACCTGCCCAAAACAAGTTTGCCAGTTTCTTCAGGTTCAGTTGCAGCCAGTGCCAGAGAATAAAGGTTAACAACCATAGTCCTCCCCCTATAGGACACCTGGGGTTAAACCTATGTCCCCTGAGACAACTAGACACTGATTTTCTTTCCTATACCTTTCTCCCATTTTGTATTTTAAAGTCATTGACACAAAAAAAAAAAACAGACACTTCATTCCCTCTCTGTTCCATTGCAGCCTAGTTGATAAAGACTGTGGTTCCATATTGTGCCACTTTTTATCATCATTACACTTTGACCTCTTAACCCTTTCAGAAAAGACTTGTTTAAATAAGACTTTTTTTTTTTTTTTCCTTGAGAATAGAGATAGTATTACTGAAGGCTGTCACAATGTCAGCATATGTGTTATCGACTCCTCTGCAAGAAAGAAAGGCCTGGACCAGGACCGACTCCAACAGAATCTAACGGGACAGTAGCTCTAGAACACAATTTGATCCATGATTTTCTTTTCTCACAAAAGCAAAAGTTTTGAGAGTTTGAAATGAGTAGACATGATTGACTCTCAGACTTCCATTGACCAGGAAAAAAGAATTTAACATCTGGAGAATGTCACAAAAGAGGCGGATTGTCTGTTATTGTATGTCCAGGGACGGCATAGGTCTAACTGGCTTTCAATCTGTCTGAAACACATTTCGTGGATGTTATAACCAGTATGCAGTAGTTAAACAGTTCTTCAGCAGGCCTAAATCGCCTTTCTTCAGCAGTAGTGTCATAACTGCTCTTACTCAGCTCAGTGACACAAATCCAGACCCAAACTGTACTTTGTAGTCCTCAGACAAGTCATTTCCCAGCAGAGTCCAGAATCTTTTATAGAACTCTGAAGGTAGTCCGTCAAGTCTATAGGATTGGTCACAAAGAGCTGTTGGACTGCTCCAGTCATATCATCAAAAAAGATGGATGGAAGTCCCTCCGGTATTCCCGTCACACAGTCAGGATCATCGCTGTCAGCACTAAAGAGGCTGGTGTAAAAGTCTATAGCTTTCCTCCTCATTTCTGTCAGGTCATCAGTTACAGTTCCATTTGGAAGCTTAACTAATAAAGACCCAAATATACAACAGTGACCAAAAGCATCTACTGATCGAAAATATTTAATAACCTTAGAGCCACTAAGTCTACCAATACATGTAAATGATTAGTGTAAAATGTAGTTATGACCTATTTGGATGTTCAGAGGTTCCGTACTGAATGTGGAAACACCGTCATCTTTTACAACATCGATTCACCAGTAAAACTCGTGGAGTTTGATAAATGACAGTGGATGGAGACACTGTGTTTATGTTAAGCTAATGATATATTTTACTAAAAAACTACCTTTTTCTTAAGTTTTTCTCTGTGTTTGGTATGAAAACCCTCAAATGTAATCTCTGCATAATGATTAAACTACATGATTAGTAAAATAAATATAGCAAAATACCTGATTTTCACTGAAAAAATACAAAATGCAGAGGATAATATTATGATAAATGGTGATAACTCACTTAAGAAAGGTTAAATAGAGAAAATTTTATTTGGGAACTGCCCCAAAAGCAGCACTAGGTCTTTATGGGTTAAGATGAAGCATCTGCTTATGCTCTTTTAACCTTTTCACCAAGTTAGAGAAAAATTAGTTGGAGAATCAATATCTTGATTATTGTTATAATGCTTTTTCGTGTCTAAACGTACCTACTGTGTTATTTCTACTCTTCCAAATCCTCTTATTACTAATGATTTTATCTTCAAGTTTCCTAATCTCCATCTGTAGCTCTTCAAAACAAGAGAAGGAACAAAGGGAGGCGAAAATAAGAGGAAAAACCTTTAAACTAGTGTCAAACTAACTGTCACGATTCCAGTGAACCAAAAAGGTCAGAATCTCATGGGTGCAAAAGTAATTGACAGGATTACTGCAGCAGGATGTTTAAGTTGATATTTACTTCAACACCTTACAGAGATGGGTGGTGACAGAATAAGGCCAATGTTTATCTTTAATCAACCTCCAATGTGACAAAACTGCACTGATACAAGAATATGTCTTTGCATGTGCCAGCAGTAGAAAATAATGCTTCCTTTTGATCTGAATTTGTTGATTCCCACTGGTTGATGCATTGTCCTGGTGGTTTGTCTGTAACATTTTCGATTAAAGCATACATATTTACTGCAGCTTATTTCAGAACAATCATTCTCAACCAGGAGGACACAGCAGACAGTTCTTTGAAGCCCACTAGTCATACTGTCAAATGTGTGACCTGATAACACATAAAAAGAAAAGAGATCATTTAAGTATTTGCCAGTGTTCGCTGGATAACGCACCCCCAGATGCAGTGATACAAAAAAACAACTGTGTTTCACTGACAAAATTAAGTGGGAGACAATAAACACTCCAAATCAAATGGTGAGGAATTGTGAATATATACATTTTGAACATTCTTCCTCTGACAAAAAAAATGAAAAAGGCAATAAAACTTCCAGTGTTTTTCCATTTCATCTCTGAAAAGCACTCTTCACTTGTATTTTGTGCAGTTTGTTTTGTCATTTATTTGGGAATTTGGGGGCAGGAAATTTTTAACAGTCTGAAGTGGGACATAAGCTACAAAAGGTTGAGATCAAAATGCTATTAACATAGCAGCATAATTACAAAAAACAATTATTTAGGAGGTTAAAACTGTTGAATCATGCAGAATAAGACATTACTAATGCCCTTTATAATGATATTTAAAGAACAGATGTGCCATTGAAATATATGACATCACAACCCATCTACCATCATGGTGTAATCTTCCCCTGTTCTGACCTTGGACATACTAATCTCTACAAACTGTTAGTTAAGGTACCTATGATTTAACCCTCAAAGACCTGAACAGCTGCCAGTGACCAAAAGCATCCACTGATCAAAAATGTTTAATAAATTGTGGACCATTAATCCTATCAATACACTGAAATAATTCAGATAAAATGCAGTTTCTCAGCTTGTCAGTGATTTTTCTTTTTTTTTTTTTACTTTCAGACTCCAGCCATATGAACATGGGAACGCCATCATCCTCTGCAACACTGATTCCCCAGTAAAACCTTAGTCGTTTCACAGATGACAGTGGTTGAAGATGCTTGTTTTCATTTCCAGTTAGTGATATATTTTGCTGAGGAAAACATTTATTTTCTTCAGTTTTTTATATTTATAAAAACCTTTGAATTAACTCAGATCTTTTATGAACGTCTACATTCATTCATTCATTCATTCATTCATTCATTCATTCATTCAGTGTCCAAACTGTTTAATCCTCAAGAGGGTCACAGGGGTGAACACTGACATGAAAATACCTGATTTCACTAAAATGCAAGTGCAAAGGATAATGAAATAAAAACGTTAAACGCCCTGTATAAATTCATGTGTTAGTGTACAACTCACTGCCACATCTTTGTATTCTTTATTTGCTTGTTAGTTATTATTTGTAGCTGAATTTCTGTTCATTATTTTTGTTTTTGAGGCACTTACCTTTCACACTACATGCACCTTTTAGTATAACTATCTTATTAGTTACTCTAGGAGAAGTTCTCCCAGTTGTTCCATTTGTTTTCTTGATTATATGAGGAAACGTTAAATTAATTCTCTGCTCTTCTGGTTTTGTTTTCTTGAAGACCATCTGTTAGCCTTTCTGCTCTCCCTTAATATCTGCCTCTGTTGATCTTCTGTTCTGGCTGAATGAGATTTCCGCTCATTAAAATACATAACACTGTTTTCACTGATTTCCTGTAATTACTTATGTTGCTCTCCTTTCCCCATAACACTTCCAAAAACCTTTGAAAAATTTGTTTATGCATTTGAGTTTTATTTTTGTCTTTCTCACTGGTTTGATACGAGCAAGCATGATGTTTACAAAAGACATGTCATGTACGTCTGTGCACTAATCAAAGTTTAGCTACATTTTCTTTGTGTTATCACTCATATCTGTCAAATTCACCAAAACTGCTCATTAAGCCACGACAGTTTTTTTGTGAGTCAAACATACAGTTAACTACAGACTGTCTTCATGAATATTTGATGTGCTGACTCAAAGTTCATTTAACCTAATGGCTTTTCCAGAGGTTTTGGCTGTATCTCAGTGTATGTTTGCAGATGCAGTTTCCTCTGTTGTCATGGTGATGGCTCAACATGTCACACTGATGTATCCAAATAAACAGAGCAGAGGATAAAGATGACAAAAAGCATTCATTTCTGTCTGTATTTAGGATATTGTATTTTCCGCCTCAATATTTGTTGATAATGGCTTCTGTCACATTTTTCGGCTGTGCAGCATGTTTGGGCTTTAGAGCAGGCAAATTCTCCTAATCTGATTTCATTATCTCCACTCAGAGCGCAATTTTGTACCAGAACAAACCTGAAAAAGACAAGCAATATGAACTTGGTAAAAGAGCCAAACTATCTTCTTCCTTCTGCCAGTGACTACGCACACAAGGGTAACACACAAACACATATTTCTCACTGACTGTGCGGAGATAGAGATACATATCTGGAATTTACTCACACACTTTCACACACAGAGTCTCGGAGGAGTGACGAAACAGATGAGAAGAGGATACACACTGAGCCTGGAGGACTGGATAAATATTGACCTGAATGAATGAGGTCTGTCACAGTACATAAAAAGGGATATGCACACAGACACACACAGTCATACCTACATCCAAACCCTCCCAGAACCTTTACATCTATAAACCATATCTGCACACATGCAGCGTAAAACTGCATATTTTTTTTAACAAAACCTGGAATCAATATTAATATTTATGAAGATTTTGAAATTGAGGTTTGGTAAAAGTACTATAAATAATGAAAACTGAGTGTGTGTGGCTGCATGAGCCATTGCAAGAGCATATATACCTACTTGTTTTTCATAGTCACACAGTTTTATGATTGTGTGAGGTAGTCCAGAGTTATAGCTTTGAAATTTTTGTTACTTTACTTTTATTTAGTCTTTCAGTTTGGTGCTTGATTCCAGCATACATACGTAATTTTATTTTACTATTAATAATTACTTATGAAAATGTTAACATATTCTAGTGTTTTGATTACCCTATTTGTTCAATTTTAATCTTGTTTTTTAGCTCCCTTTTCCCTGCTTTTTGCCAGGCCAGAGTTGTAAATAAGAATGTTTTCTTAATCTGTCTTGCCTGGTTCAATAAAGTTTAAATTAAGAATTTAAAAAAGTCAAATTTTCATGAAGTCACTAGTTTTGTTTGTACTTTAGTTTTAATTTTCTTGAATTATCATGTGAAAAATTATGATTTATAGAAGGCAAAAGATATGAGTAAGGAATGCATGATGATAAATATGACTTATAAACCCTTTGTTTAAAAAAAAAAAAGGTCCCATATTGTGCAAGTCATGTGGTGTGTAAAGATCACCATTATGAATCAGACAATATTTAAACATACAACTACTTTGCATCAATACACAGACCCCTGAATCTAAAACTACCTCAAACTGAGCAATACACAACATAATTCTACACAGTGTTTCAGCTTGTGAGTCAGTCTGTGGATTTGTTTAGAGGGAACAACATAAAATGATGGGTACTTGTGAGCTCTGCAGAGCAACAATGAATTAAAGGTAGATGCAGACTAAATCTAAACACCTGGTGACATGACATGATAAAACTTACAACAACAAAGATTCTGTGGATGCTACAGTCAGCACAAGCAAGTACTTACAAAGCAATAACACAGATATTAAAAGACTTTGTCCAGCAAAATTGATTCCATAATCCTATGAGGTCTAAGGTAACCACAGCATCTATGTACTGCTTTATTTGTTCATTAAGACCTTAGAGAAGAGGTGAGAGTGAGGGATTAGAGAGCAGATCTAAGATATCACATAGAAATAATTTCTCCAGCAAAACCCTTTCAGAGGTTTATATCAAATAGAAAGAACAAAGTTAAAAAAAAAAAAAAAAAAAGAAAGAAAAATAAAGCACTGGACAAATGCAGAATGATTGTTAGTACAAAACCGTGCTGGGACCAATGTGTCTGATCTGATCTGACTAGGAAGAAAGGCTGAAATTAATATTCAACGTCAATTATAGCAAAAATGTCTCTGAAACAAATAAATATGCTTGAATTAATATGGTATGATTTTCATCCTGTGTCCTGTGGTTTGTGTCAACTTTTATTACTGTATTTAGTTCATTTCTTTCTGAATGTGTTCACTTCCTGGTTGGGGGTTTCAGCCAAATGAGTATGAATTTGTGTGAACTGTGTGGTTTCAAGTGGCCTGAATGATTGAATGAGTTATCCATAAAGACCCAAACATCTACCACTGACCAAAACCATCTACTGATCTAAAATGTTTAATACCTATCGATCCACTAATCTTATCAATACATGTAAATAATTGGTGTAAAATATAGTTTTTCATCTTTTCATGGTCATCAGATATGACCCATTTGGATGTTCAGAGGCTCTGTAGTGAACGTGGAAACACCATCATCTTCTACAACACTGATTCACCAGTAAAACCCATGGAGTTTGACAGTGGATGGAGACACTTGGTATATGTTCAGTTAATCATATATTTTGCTGAAAAAGTCTCTTTTTCTTCAGTTTTCTCTATTTCTAATATAATAACCTTTGAATTTACTGTGTGCTTTTATGAAAATCTACATGATCAGTGAATTGAATGTAGAAAAATCCCTGATTTTTACATAAGAAATGCAAAATAAAGCTGATAATATTACAATAAATGGTGATAAATCACTTAAGAAAGCCTAAATATAGAGAAAATTTCATTTGCAAACCACCACAAAAGTAGCACTGGGTCTTTATGGATTAAAAAATAACTTAAGGACAGGGTGTATATATCAGATGCAGGGTGCCCTATAACCAATCAGAATTGTTTTTATTTCCCTGTCCTAGTGTGAGCCAATGATTTTCACTGTATATCTCACTCAGGTAAGCTTGAGTGAGATATAGACACTTTCAGCTAAATGAACATAAAGATGATCAACCTGCACCACAGTTCATTTAAACCTATTGCATGTCCATTTAGTCTGCTCCACATCAATGTTTAACACAGAGTTAAACACTGTTAAAGGGAGAATGAGGCCAAACACCACTTAGTTACATCAGTAATATAGTCTGATTATAACAGCAGGTCTGTGGTTAAGTCAATAGTTTTCACGATGGTCACTTGGGAGACTGGAGTTTGGTTCTTGAGAGTTACATGAACTTTTTTTTTCTTTTTCATTGACTGTTACCAGCAATATTATGGCATTATCCACTTCCTGTGTTGCCAGACACAGCGCACTTGCAGTGATCTGTTTAAGGGTAATGAATGACAGTGGCTGGTGTGGGCCTTTCTGTGTGGAGTTTGCATGTTCTCCTCATGTCTGCGTCACTTCTTTAACCCATAAAGACCCAAACAGTCACTGGTGACCAAAAGCATCTACTGATGTTAACTGTTTAATACCCGATCCACTAATCCTATCAATACATGTAAATAACTGGTGTAAAACACAGTTTGTCATCTTTTCATGGTCATCAGATAT
>JAPQRP010000005.1:46271243-46281464 GCA_037367295.1 Apogon hyalosoma
AAACATTATGTTGTGCATGCGTTGGATGCAGTGTTTTCCATTTTGCTGTGTAGTGTGTAATGACTGCTCTGTAGTGTTTACATCTTGCCTGGTTGTGTGTGTGTGATCTGAAAGCAATGTTTGCTTTTGAGTGCAGGTAAAATAGTTTCGAGGCAATTGTTTGCTTTTGCAAGAAGAGTGACGGATTTTATGAGTGTACTTTGAATTCTGGGTTTTGTGTTTACAGTTTTGAGAAAAAGAGTGCAGCTTTGGAAAACTGTGTCTTAGCGAGTGTGGAAAAACTGTAAGAAAGGTTAAATAGAGAGAAAAATACTTTTGGGAGTTGCCATAAAAGAAGCAAAGGGTCATTATGGGTTGAATTACCTGTAGGTTGACTGTGAGAGTGAATAGTTGTTTATCTGTATATGTCACCCTTGCAATGAACTGGCGATTCATCCAGGGTGTGCCCTGCCTTCACCTGTTGGTAGCTGGGATAGACTCCAGCATCCCCATAACCCACACAAGGACTAAACAGTTCAGAAAATGGAAGAAATTTATGTTAATAAAAACTGCAGCACAACTGAATCAAACTGAATCATATCATGTGTTGAATATTTTACAAGGGAAAGATGTCATTGTCATTTTATTTGTGCTATTTAAAGTTCAATGAACAAAATTACTATTTCATCCCTAATTTAGTTTTAATGTACATTTTTAGTTCACTATAAGAACCCCAAGGGGAATACATTTGGATTCATAAAGAGACAACCCAATAAAAATAAACATGTGTTAACTGTTTTTTCCTGTTCTTTTTTTAAATACATACAAACTGAGAGTTAGTGTACAATGAGTCAAAGGTTCCTCAGGTGTGTGTGTGTGTGTGTGTGTGCGTGCGTGCGTGTGTGCGTGTGTGTGTGTGGGTGCGTGTGCGTGTGTGTGTGTGTGTGTGTGTGGTGATGTGTTTTCTGCTGCTCTACTGGTGTTGTTGGCAGGTTCATTTGTTCATTCAGTGACAGTGATAACAGGAGTGCAACATTGGATCCTCTAATTAGTATCACTTGTCAGGTAGGGAGAAAAAAGTAAAACACATCTGCAGTAATTTATTTATTAAACCGGGTGTCCATAAGTAAATTTGAGTGTCGGCAGCAGCAGAAGTTTAATGATTCCTTGACTTGTTATTGAGGGTTTGTATATATTTTTATCTGCATTTTAATGGCGTAGCTCACCCTGTGTGTGTCGGCAGGTGGTAGGTTCTAGTTAGACAGAGCTAAGGAGATAAAAAGGCCGGTCCATCATAGGAGGCTGCATGTTTTGCAAGTCTTGGGTTATTAGTCATGGCCGTTGCATTTGTAAACAGGTAGATATTCACTGATCCTGTATGCTGGTTGACAAAGGGGAAAGTTGGAAAAAAATGGGTACTCTATGGAAAAAGGACCTTAATGGCCCATACAATGACTGTCATTGGTCTTCTACATGATTAGAGTTCAAATGAGTGTGATTGTTACTTTCAGTTAAATCTTACATATATAACACAGATGTCAAACATACGGCCTGCGGGCCAAAACTGGCCCACCAAAGGGTGCCCTTTAGGCTCATGAGATGTATTTGTGAAATGCAGAAATTACACTGACGAGATATTAAATATATTAACAGTCATTGGTGTCAAAATAATTTTAGTTCAGGTTCCACATACAGACCAATTCGATCTCAAGTGAGTCAGACCAATAAAACATGATCATAATAACCTATAATGACAACCCCAATTTCTCTTCTTTGTTTTAGTGTAAAAAAAGTACTTGTGAAAGTATTTGTGAAATTCAAAAATTACACTGATTTTAGTTCAGGGGCCACATTCAGCCTAATTAGATCTCAAGTGGGTCAGACCAGTAAAATACTAAAATGAAATTAAGACAATGTTTGCATTTATAAACTATCCTTTCACAAAAACAGTGAATAACCTGAACAAATATGAACAACCTGAAATGTCTTAAGGGAAGTGAATGCAATTTTAAGAATATTCTGCCTGTTACTAAATGTTTTGTGTATTTGTATATCCACTGTGATCTGTATGTTATGATGCACATGTCTCAATGAGAAGCTGAGGCATAATATTGTTAAAATTGCACTTATTTTTCTTCAAAAATTCCAGCTTTTTCTTGGTTCATATTAGTCACATTTTTTAAAGGGTAGCTTATGATGTAAAATAATTTCATCATGTAATTTTACTTTTTTCACTCTAAAACACAGAAAGAAGGTTGGCGTTGACATTATTTATGTATTATTGTTATTATTTTAGTTCAGGGAACACATCCTCCTAATATGACCTGAAGTGGATCAGACCAGTAAAATGAGTTTGACAGCCCTGCTACATAATGACACCTTGAAAACATAATCATAGGTATGTACTGCTAATAGAATGTGGCTGCAGATCTCTAGTCCTTGACCTTCTCAACAACTGTCAGAACTTCAGCCTGACCCTGACTACCCTTCTCTTCACTGTGGCTCAAATTTAACCCCAAAACCAACCCCTAATGTCTATATCTATCAAGTTTATCAGATGAAAACATGTTTTTTATTTGTGGTAAAAGCAGATTAAGCTAAATGGATCGCTGACTCCCCATGCTCATGACTTCATCAAGATGGAAAACAAGCATGCTGGCTGTGAGATTAAAGTCTGCTTAATTTCTTTTTTTATTCACTGCAAAGCATGCAGCTGTTTGAGTGCTCAACTTTATTAGCTAATTATTTGTCTGTGTTGATGTTAAGCGACATCTATTATTTCTATAAAAAGCCAGTGATACTGAAGAGAGATCAAGGCACACTGAGATGGCAGAAAAAAAGGACATGCTTCTGTGAATTTGTTTACAATTAACTCACACAAAGAATGTTAAGGGTTTAAGAAAAGTTAATGCAGTGTAAAGCAGGTCATGTTGACTTTTTAAGCAACACTACCATCTGCTGTTGTCAGTGTGAGAGTACAGTGGAACAAGGCAAGGGTTAACTTTTGCATTTTTGTTTCAATAAAGTCACTTAACAAACCATCAGAATGACTGCTATTTTTATTTCCATATGTGGCTTCTATTAGAAGCACATTATTATGATCCTGTAGTTTTTCCACAGTTGCTAAGACACATCTCTGTCAAACTTTTCCTCACATTTTTTCACATGTAAATGTAAAATCCAATTTCTAAGCTGCATTGTCACTTTATGGCTCCAAACTTACATATCAATCATTTGCCTCAAAACTTGTTTTTCTAGCCTCAAAACACTGTCTTCAGATCACACACAAAGAAAGTCAACATGCAAACACTGCTGAGCATTCATCACACACTACACCAGCAAATGGAAAACAAAGTGTTCAAGGCATGTAACTCCAGAAAGAAAATGCATTTTGCTTTTTTGCTCTTCCCCAAACAATCAAAATTCTGCAAGAGTCTAGATTTTGCATACTGCATTCAATTTTGAATATTTGTGGATTCAACACCTGCATATACACATTGAAAATACAATCCTACAAAGGGCCAGAAGCTAAAAATGAAAGTAAAAAAGAAAGTACAAGTGTGAAATCAAAGTCAACAAGTGATTCTTTCAGCCTCAACATCTACATCACAGGTGACGTTTTCTTACAGTGACAACACGGGAATGAAAAGAACCCTCTGGTGTGCTGAGTCCAGCCTTACAATGACTCCACAACAGTGTCACCTCAGGCCAAGTCCATGGACTGGAGAAGATTTTCCATTTCATATGGTTTTCAGTTCTACTCCCATGCAGGGAAGCTCTTCTATGGGGCCAAGGAAGGAGGTAAGCAATGGAAGGCAAATATTTATCAATCCCTGGCTGCTATTGAACCAAACCCCCTCTACATGCTGCTTCTGCACTCGGAGGTAGAATATATTGGTTTCATCCTCACACTTGGCATAAAAAGTAGAAGGAGGAAACCATTGTTGTTATTTTTTTTGTTTGTTTTTTTAAGTGATGTTTTAAAGCCAGTAGTTTGCATGTTGTTTGGGTCAGAGGTACAGTGACAGATCATGGGTGAACTAATGCTAAATGCTAGCTTATTGACTGTAGAATGGTAAACTCTAGTCACTTTAGTGTTGTGTAACATATTAACCAATATATTAACCAGTTGGGAAAAGAATATTTTCTTTCAATAAACAGTTGCTAATGTCATCTTACCACAGGGTACACACAGCAGGGACTGCAATTACTTATTGATGTAATGTTTTTAGACAGAAGTTTAGTGTAAGTTTATAGAAAGCAGGGATTTTTGGAGCCACCACCAGCAGCTGTCAGGGATATTACACTTTCAACGTACTTCAGCACTGTTTTCATTTCAGTGTAATTCTGCTCGTCCACTGGTTGCATGAAATCACTGGCAACCAAGAGACAAGGACCTTGGCTCCAAAATGAAGCAAATATGGAAATATCTTAAATTTATAATACCACTGGCTTTTCCAGGAGTCGTTATGGTCTAATTTGTTGTATTTGGAGCCATTGACATCTGTCATGTCCATATGACACTATTCTTCAGACTTTCAGAGTTTCTGTTTGTAAAATAAAACTCATTTGTTTTCCTGACAGCCCATTCGTACATTACATTAGGAGGCTACCAAGATTGAAAAATTACTTTGTTACACACTGCTTGATAAAGTTTACAGTTTTGCTGGGCCAATAATCTAAAATGTATTATTAGCTTGGCTCTGACCCCGCAAAGATGACTCTGACCCTTTGCACCCCCGTAACTCTGCTTCTATTATCCAAATATGGTCCCTTCCTGCTTCAAACATCCAACACAGCAATGGTAAAATTGCAAATTAAAATCCTTTTAGCTTTAATATAGTAGTTCAGAAATCAATGAGTGATACCACAGTTCCCATTTGCTATTTTACACCTTGTATGTTGAAAATGCATGTGACCAACTTTGAGCCTTAGGCTGCAATTCAAATCATAAATTTCTTTTTTATTTTTAGCAAGTGCTGCAGCTGCCATTAAATGGTACATGTTCTTCCATGGGGTATGTATAGCATTGGAACATACAGTATAACTTCATAATATTGTTTCTTGAACTTTGATCATCTGCTGGCTCAAATGCTGCAAAATGTGACCAGATTCAACAGGATATTTTGGTCATTTTTTGGATTAGATTTATCGATCCACTAAGGAACATTTGATTGGCTATGTCAGGTCATAGGTGTTGTTCATTCAGCCATTAAGATGTTCGTACAGTGTGATGATGGTGTGGAGATGAAGAGTCTGTTCACTCCTGCAGCAAAATGAGGCGAGTCATCGATTGCAACTGTTTCTCTTGGTCTGAATGTGGTGAGGAGGATGATCTGAATTCTGCCTGGTGCCCTCCACCTTATTCAGTGTCCATCTTTTCACCACAGTCCCCAGTGAGTCCACCTTCCTTCCAATCACTGAGTAACTGTTTCCACCAGATTGTCCAGTCGTCTTGGGTCCTTGTGTTTGATGCAGCCTCCCCAGCAGACCTCCGCACAGAACAAAACACAACATCGACTGGGAAAACATGCAGCAACTTAGTGCAGATGCCAAAGGTCCTGAGCTCAGCGGTCGACTGTCCTTTTTTGATAGAGTGCATCTGTGTTTAGGGACCAGTCCATCTCGAAGAATGAAAAAGCCAGTATTTGTTTTGTGGCATTCAGTGGGAGGCAGTTTTTGTGACATATTGGACATGGTTAATCTTTTTTTTGACATTACGAATAGTGTGGCAGTGTGATATTGGAACACAGGGTTAGTGTGTAAGCAACGACGTCTGTGGTGAAAATGTGTTAAAATGTTGCCACCTGTTAAATGTTATGTATCAAAAGTGAAGACGCATCTAAAATGTGTTTTAATGAGTCCAGTAAGTGATTCAGGCCATTGAGCGTTTGATTCAGAGAATGCGTTTTAGTGTCTGTGTTACGGTACTGACACATTAAACCCAGCTGCTTCTGTCTCTGTCCATGGTGCTGAAATCTTCATTCATATTGTGCTGTATATCAGTCTATATGAAGCTTGAAATAAAGACTGTCTGCTTGTTTGTTCTTTGCCACTTCTCATTTTTAGCACAAGTTGTCATAAACAGTGAAAATAATATACAATAATAGTAATAATAGTACAGTAATAATAATAATACAATCTGAATATCTGGCTTTGATTCCAGTTTCCTTCCCTGTATTTCCAAAGGATTAATTTCAATATTCAGCATCAATATAAAACTGTGACTGGCATTTTTAAGTCAACTTGCTTATTCTGGAAAACAATGAGTTTGTTAAGGAGAATTGGCATCCAAAAGCTGTCCAACAATTGACTGACCAAAGAATTATTTTCCACGTTTAAACATTTAGAAGGAACAAAAGCATTAATTTACATGACAAATTACTCTTTGTGCTGCTGGAAGAAAATGCCTTGTGTTTGCCTTCCAATACAGCCCAACAACAAAGTTGGTTAAATTCACCAGAAGGGACACCATGAAAGAAAAGAATAATGTTCTCTCATTATCATCCTGAAACAAGGGAGGGAGTTCATATACTTAGTTTCAAGTCCATTTCGTAATTACAGTAAGAACCCCAATATTAGCTTGTGTGGAGAGAAATGTATAAAATTTGTATATACACATTGTGCAAGTAAAAAAAAAAAAAGAAAGGAAGTTAAAACGCCTGAAATAATCAACTGCAACCATAATGTTTTTGTCTTGAGTAAAATAAGAAAATTATAAACACAGCAATTTGAAACTTATTTTATTACCTCAGTATTTTCAAAAACCAAAGCACTTACAGCTTTAATGTGACTGCTCATGTTCTTCACTTTCTCCAATCATCACACAGGTTGATTTTAATTTTTCCTTTGTACCATTTCTTTCCTTTTCTTCTCATTTTTCCTTGTTTTCTCTCTTTTTGTAATGCTCTTGTGGTAGGTTCCTTAACTTCTCTGCAGCCTATGGAGACAGTGAGTCGAACAAACAATTGAAACAGTGATTATTAAATTATAATCAATCTGTCTTACATGAAAAACAAAACCATAGAAATTATTTGACATTTCACTGTTTTTGCATTTAATAAGCATTTTCCACTCTGTAATGTTACCATTTGTTTTCATATTTGAGAGATGCTCAGGGACCGTGAACATGAAATGAAACGTTTCAGTCCACAGTAGTATGTGATCTAGACCTATTCTGGACAGTGCCTTTAGTTTAAAATCATGCTTGAAATCATCTATTTCAAATCCTATTGTTAATTATTTTAGTTGTGTATTATGTTCAGACTTACAAAAGAAGATTAGGTTACACCGAAGAAAAGAAAAAAAAAAAAGATACTTCAAGAATGATATTACATTTTGAGAGAAAAGTCCTAATGTTACCAGAATCATTAGGTTATTATATGAATAAAAAGTAGCATTTTCATGAGGTGGAAAATAGAACTGTCAAAATTAGCTGAACTCCAGAAATTTGAATCTGTGAATATCTTTAACACTTCAGATTAGGTCCAAAAAAGTAATTAAGTATTTTGTTATTTATGAAAACTATTTATAATAATATAGTAATTTAAGAAATTGCCCTACATTCACCATGTAATACAAGTGATATTTCCCTTTCTCTGAGTGAACTATCTTAATATTCTGAGTTTTTTCCCCTCAAAATAATGATTTTATTCTTGAAATATTATATTTTTTAATCTTCTTGTGGTCATAACCCCCTTTGGCACATACTTTCTCCAGTAAAATACAACACGTATTTTTTTTCTTCCTTTCTGTTTTAATTTGCATTTTCCATACCATAGCTTTTACTGATTTCATTTTACACCAATTTAGGGATGGTGTATCCATTTCAACAATGGTTGTGCTCTATAATCAGTAAAATTGAGGCAATAATCAGCTGTTAACAGGCTTTTTATAGCCTCTCTGTTAAAAGAAATTAACTGACCTCGTGTTGAAAATCACACTAATCTATTAATAAAACCCAGACCTCCAAATGCTTCTAATAAAAACATCTCAATGTATGAAATGAGCTGCATTTCAAAAGGGTAAATGCAGAACTGTACAATGTTTATATGAACATATGAAAACATTTTGCACATGTTCGGTATGAGTATGTGTGTGGATGTATTTACCTGTTCAGGGGTGAGATCTCGCTGCTCCTGGGCGAGCATCTCATAACCCACCATAAACTTCTTAACTGTAGCTGAGCGCAGCAGAGGCGGGTAGTAATGAGCGTGCAGTTGCCAGTGGGAGTTGTCTTGGTTTAAATGGGGGCCAGTTGGGGCTCCTAAAGGGAAAGTGAGGGAGCAATTAAACTGGAAGAAGAACTAAAAAGAAATCAGAGGCATCCTCTTTTTACTGGTTGGCTGATAACACAAACATGCAAAGTGATCCGAGGTGCTCTAAGAAAAATGTATGAAACTTCAATTTTGACACTTCCTGTATTGGGTGGAGATCCATTTGAGAAATCCAGATGGTAGCTAAAATGATATTTGTGGCTTTGGGTTTTATAAATTCAATTTTCTTTTCAAGATTGTTGCCTGAAGGTTTGAAAGACACAACAGCTAAAGGAAGATGAGGAAAAGTGAGCTGAGTTGGACTTAAAATGGGATGGCATATGATTTTCACAGGCACCAAAAGAAGTCTGACTCGTCTGTCTGGATGCGTTACTTAACAAAAAGGTAACTATATGAAGTGCTGAATAATTACACATGTCTGCAAATCACTGTCGGTCCTATTTTCAGTGATTTGTGACAGTATTTAACATCTAAACACTTCTCCACTAAGATTCTTTTTGATCCTACTAGAAAGTAATGAGGTGATTAGGGAAGTAGCAGCTGCTGTTAGAAATCTCTAAAACACAAAAGGAAAAAAAGCATCCCTCGAGACATTTTTATTCACAATGGGAGCTTTTCTTTCGAGTCACTTTCTTGACAATAGAGGCTGATGAGACACTGATAGAGACGGCACTGTGTCGACAGAAAGAAAACTAATGGATGGTGAAAGAAAAGGGGAGCAACAAAGAGGACTGAAGAGTCCAGATAAGGACTGGATAGAGACAAATGCTCCTATTAGTCGACAATTACCGTGTTAAAAATCATCTTGTGAGGCTTTCCACATGGTTCACAATCAACGGAAGGGTACAGATAGTTCAGATTAATTGCAAGCTTCATATTTAAACACATTGAATCTGTTTTTCCTGTGGTTGGACCCTGTATGGCTGTCCTTGCGTTCCTCTCCCACCGTGTCCTTGTGTCCCAGCGCTACATTTAGCCTGTTAATACTCCCTGTATGTTTCCTCTCTGGAAGTTATTCAGGTAGCTTTATCTAATCCGTGATTTCCCAGGTGACTCTGGCGCCATCCAACCACTTCTCTCTCTCTTCTCCACAGTGACTAATAAGCCTAGCGCTAAATAAGATCTGGCTGCCTTTAAATGAGCTACAGTCAAGCACAAACACAGATGGTGAGATAACACAACTCATAATGTGAGCCAGGTCTGTGCGTGACAAAGCCTGTATGCATACTCTCAGAGGCTTCCATAACAGCAACATTAGAAATAAACCGTATTATCTGTGCGGTCCTGGCATTGGCCCGTGCCAAGTAAACTTTCATTATTTTTATACTTTGCTCTAGCTGTAAATGAACACCTGATACTGCAGTTAAAGTTAACATTCAGGCACTTTTAACTCCTCAGATTTACCTCCTTTTGCCCCCTGTTTCTAAACTACAACACTTTTTCTCACTCTATTAACTGTTTTAATAACTGAAGAATATTAAGGAGCTAATAAACCAAACTGTAATATTTCACAGATATATGTGTTTTCAAAACTGAAAAGAATGGGGGCTTGGTGTGACTCATACAAATATAATAACACCTTGATTAATCAGATAAATTTGGTGTTATCAGGTCATGTGATAGTGTGTGGGATTCTGAGGCATGTATACTATTAATACTACATGTGTATTAAAACAACAATAGAGTAATACCTTCAGGTTCCTGTAAATACAGGTTGTTGTTTTGGGTTTTTTGCAATTTCTTACACAACCCTTGAACCCCTGATGTGTCTGTGGTGAGCAGCCTGAATGTATGATATATTATAAATATTCATAAAAATTCAACAGAATTTCAAAATGTGCTGATAGAATAGACCTTGTTCATTCCATAGACACTGAGCATGCTCAGTGCACCTCCTCACCACCTGTGGAATGGGGGACCAACTCACAGAGCAGTGAGTGAGACTGATTTGCTATGAAAATAGACA
>JAPQRP010000005.1:46281564-46292863 GCA_037367295.1 Apogon hyalosoma
TCTTTGTCTTTTTCTGTTATTCCACCCTGTTTTGACCCTAAAACACACAGCAAAGCAAAACCACTGAAGAAAAGGAAGACAAGCACATACTCACAGCAGCTTTTATGACACTGAAACATGCAAATTCACAGCAGCCTGTTTACCTGAAATAATGTCTCAGGGGTTAAAGGATTAAAACAGGATTGGGTTCCCTAAAGCTCTACACACATGAAATAAACATGACACTTGGTGACAAATATTTCACTTCTACATGTATGTCAAAGTGAAACTGCAATCCAATCCTTTACCAAAATGTCGTTTTGCAACAAAATACACTCGCACGCCACATGCGTAGTCTCAGTTTATCAGTCATGGTGAATGTTCTAATTAGCATTTTTTACACTTAGCATTGATTTACACTCATCAGCAAAGAGCTTGCTACTGGGAATAAACCCCCTGATTTTTTGCATTTCAAGTTCATCACACCCACATTTAGTTCTACAAATTCAAAGTGAGATTCTAAAGTAGGGGGGACAAACTCATTTTCTTTCAGCCCAATTTCATCTCAAGTGGACAAGACCAATAAAATAATACAATAATAACCTATAAATAATGACAAGTCCAACAACTGTCTTTGTTTTAGTGCAAGAAAAATATTAAATTATGAAAATATTTACATTTCCAATGTAATTTTAACATTGTTATACCTCAACATATCATTTATACATATGCATTGCACACAATGTTTCACAAACATTTGGTAACAGGCATAATATTGTAAAAAATTTTAGAGTTTGGAACTATAATATGAACAATTTCTACAATATTACATCTCAGCGTATTAACACAACTTAAAGATCACAGTGGATCTAGAAATGCACAAAACACCTAGTAACAGGCAGAATACTGTTAAAATTGCACACAATTTTCTTTAGACATTTCAGGTTGTTCATATTTGTTCAGGTTATTCACATTTTATTGTTAAAGGATAGTTTGAAAATGTAAATATTTTTATAGAGTAATGTTATTTGTTTCACATTAAACCAAGAAGAAAATTTGTAGTTCTCATTATTTATAGGTTATTACGTTATTATTTTACTTGAGATCAAATTGGGCTGCATGTGGACTAAAACGAGTTTGACACCCTTGACTGTTAATATCTTCAGTGTAATATTTTGCACTTCGCAAATTCATCCTGCAGGCCGGAGTGGAACCTTTGGCGGACCAGTTTTGGCCCACAGGCCACATGTTTGACACCCCTGTTCAAGGGGACTGAGATTTTATTTGGTGTTTAAATTGATGAACTCACTTGCGATCATGTATACTCTACAAAGCTCAGCTCTAGAATGAATTGACTGGAACTCTGTCCAGAAAAGAACATTTAGCATCACTTTAGAATAAATGAACCCCAAAGTATGATCAACTAGTCAATGACATGATAAAAGCGGATAAATGCAGGGTTTTTCCTCTAAGCTTGTTTGATAAAAGTGATGAACACAGTCAACAATTTCACCCAGATATTTATGAAGTCAAAAGCAGGTACCAGGGGCTTCAACCCAAACATGATGCTGATTACTGTTGGTTTTACAGCAGGATATAGTCACAACCACAAGAACAAGAAACACAGTCTGACATATTTATCAACAATTCTGAGCTGAGCTGATGGACTCTGTGGCAGAAAATTTCACCAATTTAGCCCATACTATCTCCAGAAAGTGAAGGCTTTGGTGTATGATTGGAAACTATGTGTTTTTACATGTTTGCATAACCCAAAATAATCCTGAGGAAATAATCCCAGAGAAATTCTGATTCCAGATTTGGAATCAATAGTAATGATTTAGGGTTTGTTTGT
This sequence comes from Apogon hyalosoma, assembly GCA_037367295.1. Classification (NCBI taxonomy): domain Eukaryota; kingdom Metazoa; phylum Chordata; class Actinopteri; order Kurtiformes; family Apogonidae; genus Apogon; species Apogon hyalosoma. The sequence goes on from JAPQRP010000005.1 coordinate 46,283,396, forward strand.
TTTATTGTTTTGTTTTTTTTCTGTGACAGTGTTACAGAGTGTGACCTGTGCAGGGCCATTTCCATATGTGATCCTGGATCACATACAGATCAATTGTTTTCTTACAAGGTAAAACCTGTAAAATCACAATTCTGGTGATGTTTATATCATTAGACAGATTTTTTTTTAAACTGCACTAGGAGTCGCAGTCAATGTAAACATTTTTAACTGTAATGTACAATGCTATTTTATTTGTTTGTCCTCATGTCTATGTATTTATCCTGTTCTATTTCTGCTCAACACTGAAAATAAGGATCCAGACTCTATGATTCCTGGAGAGCAAGACAACACTGAAGTACTTATACAGAACACTGTTATTGTAATGGAACACTCTAGTACTTTGTGTACTTTCCACAGTTATTTCTATGTACAGGCGTCTGTAAATAACTGCTACAGAAAAACATACTCAGCTTTTTTTGCCATAGAAGAGGTAACAATAAAATTAAAAATAAAATCAAAATGGCATGGTAAAGGCGTGTCCACAAACCTCTTGTCATGTGTTGCCAGTTTTAGTACATTTTGCATTTTTAATATAATTTTCCCAATGTTTGCAAGAGATTTCTTCCGTGAACAAGGTGTCTAACAGAAGAAACAGCATGTAGTGTTTTCTAACAAGTTTCTTGCATAATTGCAAACAAATTAAGTGTAATGCAGAGAATGTGTTTGCAGTCCTGGAGCCTTTGCAATTCATATTACAAAACTATAAGCAACCTAAAAAGCTGGAAACTTTCTTTTTTGCTTAAAACTCCCACTATGTTTATATCATGCATGCATGATCAGGTCCTTTTTTGGATTTGTGTAAAGGAAAGCAGAGTTAATTACACCTACACTGAAAATGACTTGCCACAGAAAATAAGGTAAATTTACCTGCTAACCTTCAACACATCTGTGGAACGTGACCTATGAGCTTGAATCTCCATCTAAAGAAATAAAACAGACTGAAAGATTAAAGGCAAAGTTTAATACAAGAGCTGCAGGAGCCTTTCACCACAAGCAACTTGAAACTCAGATTTGACTTCAAAGATCTGAGATTTGATCAAATACCAGAAAAGAGAGTGAGTGTGATTGTGTCCTCTCGTGCCCTCTGGCCTTTTTCACCACAGTTTGGGTGGGAATGTATCATCTCTCCTTTTTAGAACACACCTCTGATGTGGACTGCCTGGTTTTTACCTCCCTACCTTTTCTAAAGCAAAATTGCAAAGCTGACAAACATGTTTTCACACATAAGCCTGTTATATATAACATAACATTACATATATTGCATATTGCAATAATTAGAAATAGACTTTGATTATTTTACATTATTCCCCGTGTGCTTGCATGTAATGCAAGGCACAGGGGACTATTGTTCGTCATATTTATTATTATGACTGATTATTATTATTATATAAAAAACTTTTAAAAAATAAATAAATAAATGTGGCCCACACCGTTGGAAATACACCACAACATACAATTGAAAAAATGTGCAGTCTGGTCTCGGAGCGTGTTATTATTTTTATTGACATTCCAATGCACGGATTTCATTAAAATTGCAAAAAAAAAAGTCAAAAATGTCCATCCGAAATAAAGTGGGCCATTTTCAAGTGGCTACCATTTCCAAACGATTCGTCCTAAAATTATTCAGTCAACATAAAAATGTTCAGCTTGGCCCAAAGATTATTGCTGTGATCTCGTGGTAACAATATCACTTATGGTTTTCGCACAAAAACATGAACAAAAACACCATTCATTTTCAATGGGAGTAACAAAAAAGTTGCTTTTTTGGCACTGGTCCTGCTTCGCCATACTTTTACCTACAGACTTTATTTAAACTTTAAAACACAGGCATTTTTATCATCTCTACAAGAATGTCTTTGGTATGAGGATGTGATTTACGGTCTTCAATAGGCGAGTCTTCAAAACCCCCTGGGTTGAGTCAAAATCTGCCTTTTTTCAGTGGGTGATGTCATCGGCTAGAGTGGAAAAGCAGCGAAAATTTACCTGAAAATTTTCCGAATAACTCACTCTCCTGGCCAAATGATACATAGGAAGCGAATGATCTTTTCCAAAAATGTAGCCACAGTTCCTAGGATTCATATGAACCCATGTTTGAAGACCGAGCTCTTTGTAAAGTGAAATGGCAGGCAGTAGTTTACTCCCAACTCCCTCCTCAGCTCCTATTCAAACCAATACAAATTTGGACCAAACGGATCTCCTTGCTCCTGGTGAGTTGGCTGTTTTTAAACTGCCATAAGTCAGTCATTTCTCACAGTACAGACAAAAAAAAAAACTACATCTGTGTGTTCCCCAGGTTCTTCTGCTGCTCATGATCACTTTAGCTCTCACCTATCATTTACAGTTTTCCCAAAATTCGCAGGAGAACGGGAGCACTTTCACAGCTTTTTCACAGTCTATGTCTGTGTGTGTCTGTTGTCATGGTAACAGCACCTGTGGTCTGTGTGACATAGCTGCAGACAATTAAGGTAATTAAGGCTCCACAACAAAAATAAAGATGAAAAAATATAGCCACAGTAAAATTAAAAATAAATAAACGGAAATAATAAATAATGAACACAATAAAAATAAATATATTTTAAAAAACTAAATATAATAACGCTCAAAAATGTTCCCATAAATTCTCTGTAGGAACTGAATGAGCTCAGCTGGGATCACATACACAGACACATGGAGCTATTCAGTTAAAGGAGCCTATTTAAACAGTGCTTTAACAGGACTGACACAGACTGTGGGAGGCTTCTCATCTGAATACAGGTCTACACAAAGTCTGTGGTGACGTCAGTCCACAAACACTGATGCACAGATTCCACATATGAAGTGAACGGGAGCTATTTCTTGCTTTTACGTTGCACCTTGCCATGAGTCGAGTTGTTAGAAATGTCTCCATTCACCAAAATAAAAACATTTGGGTGAAAACACCAGAAATACATTTCTATTATCTTTAATAATCTAACAATGTGGATAATCTATAATTACTTTTGGGAATTTTTAAAGGGAAAAAAATCTAAATGTCTGTGATTCCAGCTTCCTAAATGTATATTTTCTGTTTTTTTCCCTCTTTTATGACAGTAAACTGAATATTTCAAGATTGTGGACCAAATAAAGCCTTTTAGAATTCCATCTTAGGTGTTTGGGAAACACTTTGGCTATTTTATTATCAAACAATTATTGACAACATAATCAAGTAAATACATGACCTGGACACGACTACAGTTCTCTCATGATACTTGGAAGCTTGGAAAATTGGTTTCACTTTTCCAAAATGGCACAAAACAATGTCAGGTGCTTGAATCTTATATCTTGAGGCTTTTGTTTTGGACCAATGGAAAAGAGCTCCAGATGGCAATTTCTGATTTCTATTTTTTTTTTCTTTGCTCCTACAGCTTTAAAATACTAGATATTTAAGTTGCATCATAGTTGCCATGTTCCATGTCCATTACATTATGAATATTGATCCAAGATACAAAATCAATATAAACCGCTATGGTTGAAGTTCTGCACTGAACTCACAGCTGAAGACTAGATTTAGAGGACCAACAGCAAAAACATGTACAACACAAATGAAAAGCATAAATAAATGGTGGTATTATTAAAACCAAGATTTACCTATATGCACAGTGTGGGTTTGAGTCCTGCCTCCAGCGTTTTGGAGATTGGGCTTTTACTTAAAAGTTGACCGTGAGTTGGTTTCAGAGATCCACAGCACCGAGCCTAAAGGATGCTTCATAAAGTTTATCCCTGGCACTGGGTTCTACAAGCAGCCCATGTGTGTAATGTGTTTGGTCCCATTCCATGTATCGATTGATAAACAAGCAACAAAGTCTTATATTCAGTTCTGTGGCTGACAAGAAGCCAGCGTAGTGACTTAAGAATCAGTGTGATATGGTCTGACCTTTTGATCCTGATAAAAACTCAGCTTAGCAGCTACACTTTGAATAAGTTGAAACTTTCTTTTTTTTGTTGTTGTTTTGTCTTGTTTTCTGGGGAGTCCTGACAAAAGACAAATGCACTGTTAGAGATAAGTGTGATTTTTGTTGTAATTCTGGCTGTATTCATTCTGGTACATTATAGTTACAGTATGTGTTATCTCATATTATACTGGTATTCATATATATATATATATATATATATATATATATACTGTAACATTGGTACTGGTACATTATTATTAATATATATTATATAGGCCTATTAGTAAGATAAATAGAATGCAAAACTGCTTTCTTGTAAAAGCTTTACTGTGGCTGTTAAGACTAAGACCAGGGTAATCTAACACTGATCTAATATGATATTTTGGAGGTTTTTCTTATCTTAATTGTTGAAAATAACATGTACAGATAAAGTCATGCATTTTGGTTAATTATTAGACAATGCACTGTATTACTGCAACTGACCTATTCTGTAATAACCATCACACTATGGAATCAAATAATCTATCAGAATCATTTTCAGACTGTTAAAAATACATAATGAAGTATTAATGTATATTGCTGATAGTGATAATAATGATTATAATAATGTTAATATCAAATTATTACATAATGGATTGTTAGAACTGAAGGCTTTCAATTGACTTTAGTTACAGACAGGCTTCATTTGGGTTCTTGTGCGTTAAAACCCTCTTTCTTATGACAGATAATTCGTTCTTTGTGGGGTTTCAACTCTTACTCTTTCTACAGTGCAGTAGAACACAGCTGCTGCACAGACAGAACATATAAGCTTTAACTCATACAAGGATCATTCCACCCACTCAGGCACCATGACTCCACTCCCCTTGGTGACATGCATCACTCATTGCATCGCTGCATCCCACTAACCTTTGCTAAAGCTTGAATCTTCTGCATGATGTTACTCTGACGCATCTCACAAATGGTATTTCCTCCACTGTCCGTGTCAGTCCAGACAAATATCATCAAATACCTCCACATAGTTAAAATCCTGCAAGAGGACCTGTCTGAGGCTGGAGTGAAGACAGCTACGGTCTTCTTACACGTGGCGCTACTGCATAAGAGGCCAATTAGATACCTGTCTAGCCTGGGAAAAGGTATTTTAGAAAGTATTTGATTAAGACTTCATTTTCTGAAATCTATGCAAATGTTACCATCACTCTGCATGCTACATCTAAATGAAGGATACTTTTTAGGGCCTTTATTAATTTGCTTGTTCCATTTCTCAGCATTAGTTCTTTCATTTCCTCCACTGTGGTGCTTTGCTGAGCTGCAAACCAATGTGAACGACAGAAATACTGATGCAACATCCAGATAAACAACACAGGCAACAAAATATTTCAGCTTATAATTTAAGAGGTTGCAAATACTAAGCAAGGTGTGTGACTTCAACAAGTTCATTTTACAGCATTTATAATACAACTAGGAGCGCAATTAAAGGCCTAATTCTTATCCTTTCAGACCGAGACTGGACTTCCTGGGTGATGTCAAGTAAAAGTTCAGGGTCACCTATGACATCTACTGCAGCTTCCATGCCATTCTTTCTAAATTCATACTTGGCCCCCCCCTTTATAGCTATAAAAGCTTGTCTGGAGAGTTTTTCAAAAGGTTTTTCACAAGATTGTCTTGTGTGTCTATGGGACATTTTTACCCATTCATCCAGAACAGCACTTGTGAGGTCAGACACTGATTTTGTCTGAGGTGGCTTGATCTCCATTCTAGTTCATCCCAAAGGTGTTTAATGGGGTTGAAGTCAGGGTTCCGAGCAGGTCATTCAAGTTTTTTTCACACCAAATCCATCCACCCATGCCTTTATGGACCTTGTATTATGCAGTGGGACACAGTCATGCTGAAAGAGAAAAGGGTCTTCTAACAAACTGTTTCCAAAAAGTTAGAAGTGTACAATTGTCTAGAATGTCTTAAATTAAAGCATTAACCCATAAAGACCCAAACCTCCACTGCCAACCAAAAGCATCTACTGATCAAAGATGTTTAATACCCTTTGAACCACTAATCATATCAATAGATTTCAATCATTGGTGTAAAATACAGTCTGTCATCTTTTCATGGTCATCAGATATGACCCATTTGGATGTTCAGAGGTTCTGTAGCGAATGTGGAAAGACCGTCATCTTCTACAGCATCGATTTGTCTATAAAACCCATGTAGTTTGATTAATGACAGTGGATAGAGACACTTGTTTTATGTTCAGTTATTCATACCTTTGCTGGAAAAACTCACTTTTTCTTCAATTTTCTGTTTTGATATAATAGCCTTTGAATTAACTTTGAGTTTTCATAACCATCTGAATTAAATATTGGAAATTAAATACAAGAAAAAACACATGATTTACATTGAAAAATGCAAAATATAGATGATAATGTTATAATAAATGGTGATAACTCTTTTAAGAAACGTTAAATAGAGAGGAAAAATTCATTTGGGAACTGACACAAAAGTAGCACTGGGTCTTTCAGTGGAACTAAACCAGAAAAATATCCCCATATCATTTTCCCTCACCGACCAAACTACACTCTGTCAGGCAGGTAACATTCTCCTGGCATTTGCCAAACCAAACAAAAAAGATAGGGAAACCACGATGTATGACTCCATAGAACATGTTTCAAATCAAATCAAATCATTTATATAGAACCACATCATAACAAAAGTTATCTCATGATACTTTACATTTAGAGCTGGTCTAAACCAAACTCTTAAGCCAATAATGTTTCAGCTGCTTCACAGCCCAGTGGTGGCCTGCTATACACCACTCCATCCAACATTTCACATTGGTGATGCAAAGCATGCATGCAGCTACCTGAATGTAGAAATCAATGCCATGAAACTCCCAGCACACAGTTTTTTTGTTTATGTCAATGGCAGAAGAGGTTTGGTACTTTGCAGTTACTGAGCGTTGGTGACTTTTACAGCCCTCTGCAACCCTGTTCTGGAACTTTGTTTCTCAGTTGCTGTGGTTCCTAAACATTTTCACTTTGCTCACACCTCAGATTTGATCCTAAAATGTCTGGGAGAGAAGAAATGTCCCAAACAGATTTGTTTCATTGTTGGTATGCTCTTACAATATTCTATTAAATAGGAATTCAACAGCCCATTCTTTAACAAATGTTTGTAAAGGCAAAGTGCTTGCTTTTATACAAGAGTGAGACAGAGTGAAACAACTAAACTGAATGATTAAGAGGTATGGCTAAATACTTTTGTCCAAGTAGTGTATTTGCTGATGACTGTTTGGTGCAGTTTTAATCTTTTTCTATGTTTTGTGAGTCAGACTCTAATGTACAATGTTCCTAGTTTGAGTATTTTCTTCCAGACGGTGCCAAATAGTGCCAAATCCAACAAATTCTTAAAACTTGCCAAATTTGTTTTTAAGACATTTTAACACAATGGGATTGAGAGGACCAATAGACTTTAGAAAAGTCTTACAGTTTATGACAGTAACTTACTGTATGCTTACACTTTATGACTAAAAATTAATAAGAGATGTTAAATAGAGAGGAAAAGACAATTTAACCATAAATATTTTATACACTACATAAAATACATCTATCTATCAAGGTTTAATCTAAACTGACTGTTCACACCAACTGGAAATGAAAGACATGAATAAGTGAATTAAACTCTAAAAGTCAAACCTAAGACTACTCACAACATCTATGACTTAAATCGTTAAAGTCAGATATTGCATATTCCAGCAAATTAAAATGGATAAATGTCTGCCAACAATCCACTGAAAATACAAACGACTGGCATCCAACCTCAGTTCAATTTTCAGGGTCTCGAGTGATATAAGACACATTTTTGCTCTCTAATTACCTGGTTGCTGTTCAGTAAATGCAGCTCTGTCTCTTTAGAAATGTTAGACTCTGCTCTTTCATTAAAAATAAAAAAATAAGACACTTCCCTCAGCTTTTTTGGCACAGAAGGTCTTGCAATCATGCCAGTCAGACAAAAATATACTGTATTTCTGTCTCCCCATGATGCTTCAAATGAAGATAAGTGCTTAGAAACACATCATGAGTGCACTTCACCTGCGAGCCTGACTGCTTTCCCTTCCGGTGATGTAAGAGACATACATTATTGTACATTAAATAGGCTATGTGTTGAAGAGCCTGACATTGAGAGTGCACTAAGATTGTTATTTGCATGTGTGATGCAGACGCTGAAAGTCTGAGAGATTGCAGTCAATGATTTATGCCAGACGTGACTGAAATGTAACAAGAATTCTACATCTACCGCATTGCAAACACACAATACAAAATACATGCATTAATTCTTTTGGCGCTACACTTATCAGCACTGCCATGTAGCCAGCACAAATCTGGGTATAACATTTTAATGTGAGGAGAACATAAAAGTAACAAGGTAGCAAAAGAAGGAGGATAAGAGGATGAAAAGATGTGAAAGATATTTGAATAAATTGAGAAAAAAAAGGACGTATCTTTAGTTTTTCTTGAACAAGTGACAGTAAATGTTAGCAGGAAAGTGATTATTAAAACATTTGCATGGTGGCTAAAAGCACTGCTGGTTGTTGTAGATTATGTACTTTGCATTTTTACATACATAAGAGAGAATTAGCTTATAGAAAGTTGGATATTTGATCATCAGCTTCTGGTCTGTCATATTACATTTGTGTTTCCATCCCACTAATCCTTCCCCAGATTGTACAGTACTTGGACTTAAATTATATTTAATCCTGTCTTCCATCTGTCTCTTGCTTTTTGTGTCATTCTACAGAAGAGACTTCAAACTGCTTATCAACATTTATTCCAAAACCTTCTCCTTTTATAAACCACCCACTTTAAAAAAAGAAAAAAAATGTTTTTGCCTTACCGTGCCAGCCCATGGAGTAGGGAAAGGAGACTTCAAACAGATTGTCATATTTGGTCAGTAGTCGCTTCATAATGTCAGCCAGATCTAATAGAGAGACAGAAAAGAGATGTTAAAGTGAGAAAACAGAAGGCAGGTGGGTAGAGGAAAAGAGAAAGAAGATAACTGTGAGAGGGAGCCGCTCATTTTAAATAAGACTAGGGATGGGGTGAAGAAGAGAGAATGTAAAAATAAATTCAGAGTACTCTTAATCTTAAAACCAAACAAAATAAGGCGAACATACGAGAGGAAAAAAAGAATCAAACACACCTCTTCTACTTCGGTTCGAGATGATCAAATTACAAAAAATATGTAGCAGCTGGTCTCAAGTAAAAACTCAAACTATAGAAAAAAAGTTATTAAGTTTCATGAATCTGAAGAAGAAAGTGTGAGTACAGTCTTTTCTTGTATTTTTTGACTTGCAAACATTTCATCTTTTAATGCAACTCCCATGTTTAGTGTCAATTAGTGCTGATGTGCAGGACGTCATAGTTAAAGTTGTTGTAAAGGGCTAGTTCAGAGTTAAAGAAAGAAAGAAAGAAAGAAAGAAAGAAAGAAAGAAAGAAAGAAAGAAAGAAAGAAAGAAAGAAAGAAAGAA
>JAPQRP010000005.1:46295464-46318200 GCA_037367295.1 Apogon hyalosoma
GAGAGAGAGAGAGAGAGAGAGAGAGAGAGAGAGAGAGAGAGAGAGAGAGAGAGAGAGAGAGAGAGAGAGAGAGATGCCTCTCAGCACAGTCAGGTCCTGGCCTAATTGTGATGTGCCACTGGTGGAACTGGGCATGGGGGGCAGGCCCGTAAAGTGGAGGGGGGCATATTTCTCAATTATTTTTTCTTCCGTCATTCCAAAAATGTTGATGCGAGCAGAACAGATTCATTCTCTGCGTTGCCTTTGGTTGTGTGCCCATATCGCCTCCTCACCACAACAACTGCAGCCAGTTTTGCGCAAATCTGTGCTAGTTAAAACTGCCTTTCAGACGTGCTAAATATAGATGCAAAATTAGCCGCCACAATCAGTTTCAGGTTTGGTAAATCACGTGCTAAATAAATATATGCATTTACTCCTCCCAATAATTTTGCACATTCTGGCAGAAATGCCCATATTGCATATTCATCAAGGTAAACACACTAAATGGGTTGCACGAGCTATTTTGCCCATTTGAGAGGCGCAACCCTTGGTGCGTCCTGTTAGTAGATCAGCTTTAACGTGTTTTTGCGTGTGCAGTCGAGTCTGCACACGTTTTTACAAACACAGACCTTTAGTAAATCAGACCTTAAATGTCTAAACTACCAGACTGTAAATGAACTGTAGTTCAGTTTGATCCCGACTGAAACCAGCTCTTTTTGTCAGACTAAAGAGTAACTGTATGTTCTGCATTATAGTCCAGGGGCAAATTTCACACCTGTAAATTGGGCTTGAATGAAAATAAGTTTTGGAATCCAAACCTAACAAGGTCAATGTAACTTTCAACTCAAATCTGAACCAAGGGTCAACTTGTTATTGCATTGTATACAATTTGTCTGCTGTTCCTCTGCCTTCAACATGCACGGCTGGTAGCAGACTATGACATCCTGTTTTCAGCTATCTACATCTTTCCCTACATCTGGTCTGAAAGTCTGAACTATCTAAAGAGTGTTTCCACACTGTACATGAACCAAATCATGGTTTCATTACACCTGAACTGAGATCACCTTTTATGATGGGGCCAAAGACCAACTGTTTGGTCCACATTATTTGACAACCAGTTCTCATTTACAAGATGACCTAGCCAAGAGGCAGCATAGTAGGCAGATAAAATGTCCACATAGTGTTCCGGGGAAGGTTTTACACCAGCAAAGTCCAGATCAAACAAGACCTTAACCTCAGAATAATACTAGCACAATGATATTTCACATGCATTGTTGTTTGTAGCTGGTATAAAAACTAAAACCAGTTCATGAACTAACATCTATGCATTTGAGTGAACACTTTAGCACCTGCACACCATTAGAGCATGAAACCACCCTAGTGTGTGTTCTAGCAACAACCTGACAAAACCAGGGGGTGCTACAGGAAATATAAATAAAATGCTGAGAAAAGGTTCACCAAGCAATTTAGGAGAGTTCAAAATAATTATAAATCATTTCAGTCAGGACAGTAGGTTTGCAGCATGAGGCCTTATTATCATAAAGTGTTTTAAATGCAGAATGTGTTTGAAGCTGAGATTTAACAAGCTGATGAGTGGGCACAAACACGACCTGACCTTGGTATTACATTCATCAGAAACAGATTAGCTGTAGAGATGTGTGTGTGTGTGTGTGTGTGTGTGTGTGTGTGTGTGTGTGTGTGCGTGTGCGTGTGTGTGTGTGTGTATGTGTACTCTGCAAGACCCAACACAACACTTTCTCTGCTGTTTGCTGAGACGGATTTATGTACCCGTGTGTTTCCAACCTATATTTTCTGACATAATACCTTGTACCTATTCTGATCTTGAACAAACCAGTGAAAACTTTCATAAGGGTACAAATAATATTATGTGGCAGGATCAATGATGGTTGACAAGCTTTTTATCATTGTATTAACTGATTTACTTGGCCATTTGGGTATGAAAAAACTTCACAACAAGATGGAAACAGAGTTTAGACAGACTATCACCTAGTAAAATTGTTCTGGCCGTCACATCTTCATGCATTCAGTCTGGTTTTAAAGACGACGTAAAAAAGTTCTTTAGCTTGATGACTTTGACTGAACTTTACCACTTGCTCGTGTGTGGGTTGGGTATAGTTTATTATAATCCACTGAATGAGTTTTAAACCATTTTTCCATCAAAAAGTTCAAGACCATATCAAAAAAAATTTAAATATTAACATATTCTCCACCCACACTGGAAAAAATGGAATCTGCACTGCATAATAATTTAATTTGGGTTTTTCTTTTTCACAAAAAATTGACCTATTTTTTAAATTTCTTTCTGTAAATTTTTGATATTGATGCAAAGACTGAGCTGAGTTGTAAAACTGCTGTAAAATCAAAATAACGACCTGAAGGAGGTAAAAAGTGTAAATACAGGAAAAAATTAAAGAAAAATGGGTACCCAGTCAATTATTTACTGAATAGTGATCTTAGTGCTTGATGATGAAACACTGAATATTTTCAGTTTTGTGAGACTGTGATGACCATTCCATGGTTTATCTAAATGTATTTCTACTAGAAGTTGATAATAACTGTGTTTACAGTAAATACTAAGATGTTAATGCATCTTATCTTTGGTTAATACTGTAAATCTCCCAGGACTATGTCTGTGCAAACTTTTCCAGCCATGCATTAGTGCATAATTAAGAGATCTACAGGGACAACTGTTGGTGTTTAATAGCTGTGAAGGGAAACACAGACTAATCTAACAGAATGCTTAAGAGTACAGTTCCCTTAAGGAACTGTATTAGAAATATAGGATTTTACTTAATGCCTGGAGGATTAGTATCCTGATTCTGGCTTCCCTTTTAGTGAGTATTTTGAGGACAGAAAATGAGCAAGACATGAACAACATGGAATCAGTCCTACTTGTTTCTGCCATGTTTTGTTTAGAAATGCTATGACTGGGAATTGTGGCTGAAACTGCTATTATGATTTAAAAAAAAAAAAGTTAGTCAATATTGAAAACATAGTATATGTCAGGTTTTAAGGCTGGTTGATGAAACCAGACATCTATTTGTGACTTTACGTTATTCATAAAAGACATAATGAGATGATATGTGTTCAATGACAAAAATATGCACCAATGAAGTTACAAGTCAGTCATTTTTAAATTTAGCTATTACAGGTTCTTTTTGCTGAATGTACACTGCTGGTCCTGAGAACAAATTATTTCATATGGAAAGAAAGATTCTTCAACCATGAAGAATAAAACAGCATAAGACCGTTATGTGTGGTTTTAAATTATTCATGAAAGACAAAAGAAGCCTTATGTGTATGCTAAAATGTCTAAAATGTAAAAGATGCAACAAGACAAAAACAATAATAATGGATTAGATTTCTATAGTGCTTTTCAAGGCACCCAAAGCGCTTTACATTATTGATTCGCTCTCACATTCTCCCTCTGGTGGTGATAAACTATGTTTGTAGCCACAGCTGCCCTGAGGCAGGCTGATGGAAGCATGGCTGCCAATTTGTGCCTATGGCCCCTCCAACCACCACCAAATATTCATATGCATTCATACACCAGTGTGAGTGGCCCTGGAGGCAAGGAGGGTGAAGTGTCTTGCCCAAGGACACAACGGACAGACTAGGACAGAGCAGGATTCAAACCTCAAACCCTTTGGTTATTGGATGAACCGCTCTACTTCCTGAGCTATGGTCGCCCCTAAACACAAAAAAAAAAAAAAAAATCAGTAGAACAATTTAGTTTTTTCAAATCATGAGAAAAAAACTCACAAAATTTTAATGTAATGAAATATAATGCGCAGGTCACTCATTTCAGTCTGAATTAACAGACTAGATATAAATACAGATGAACCTGATGCTGTCTAATGCTGTTATAGAAGAATGAAGTCCTTTTTCTACACTTCCATAATGAAACAGGGAGCACAGCCATCGAACTGTCCAGGTCACATCTGACAATAATCTGTCAATAATAATTTAATTTTCCTCCCACAATCCAAAGACATGCACTGATAGGTTAATTGGCCAACCTAAAATTGCCCTTAGGTGTGAATGTGAGAGTGACTGGTTGTTTGTCTCTATATGTCAGCCCTGTGATGAACTGGCAACTTGTCCAGGATGTACCCCACCTTCGCCCATAGGTAGCTGGGATAGGCAACAGCACCCCCCATGACCCTATTGAGGGTAAGGCAGGTTCAGAAGATGAATGAATGAATAACCTCCCTACCTGTCTTTGATCATCTGTGATTAACAAAAATCTGCATCCCAAAGTACACTCTCCTCTCAAACCACTTGAGTTACAATACATTCAAAAGTAACTGACTTTTTTTGCCTAGTATACCAAAAACTATCAAGCACTGCAGCATAAAGGAATGTGGGAGAACATCCAAAACAATTGAGTGATAAAACGTTTTTTTCAACAGCAAAATATGGACGAGATAATGCACTGAAACACTTTGTACTGTAGATGACAAAACAATATTACAACACAGCATGATGTTACAATAAAAATGTAAAGATATAATAAAATCTATCCTGTATATTATGTACATACTGTATATCTACTGATTGCACTTCTGGTTGGATGCTAAACTGCATTTCATTACCTTGTACTTGTGTAATTTGAATTAAGTCGAATCGAATCTAATTTAATCTAATCTAATATAGTATAATATAATCTCTTTATTGTCATATTCATTTATTGATATTCACACATTTCTAATAGATTACTACTAAATTAGCCTTCATAACCTTTCTTTTTTCGGGTGAATATCTCTACATTGTTCTCTCCCAGTCTTCTTTTTCAACCTCGCTCATCCTCTTGTTTCACAGTAGCCCACCTCCACTCTTAACAGGATTAAAGAAGCGACAGAATAAAGATTGAGAGCCGGGGCAAAGAGGAAAATTGAAACAAAAGAATGGGGTGCATAGAGAGGAAGTAGAGGATGTCCTCAGACAGACACCTCAAACACCCCAAATCCCAAAGAGTTTTATTCAATTAGCTCAGAAAGTTTTTGTTTCAAAGTCAGGAGAGTCACCTGGGATCCGAGCCCCAATTCAAAGTGCTCCCAACACTGCAGTGTGCCAATTTACAGCCCTAACCTCAGGTCAGAGAGACAGCAGCAAAATAAGACACACACACAGACACACACCAGCCACCGAAGGCAAGTTGTTTAAGCTATGCTTGCAAACACACACAAACTCTGCTTCCACTGTGATTTTATAAAGGTCAGCTCCCATGAGTATCTGTCTAGGAGATTGAAGTGTCTTCTTCTCACTAAACCTAAAATGCTATCCTCATACGCACACACTCCCAGCAGAACAGGTAGCAGCTTGGCTCCCTGAACGAATCAGAGGCTAGAAGTCAAGTCCGTTCTGCCTCTACAGCATTTCTTCAAGTGGAATGAATTATGTTTCTTAGGTCACTCTCAAAAGAATAAGCTTTAATTCAAGAGCTAAAAAAGAAATGGGGAAATAAAAAAAAACTCCTCTTGAGATCGACGCAGAGTGAGTTTCAGCTCAGTGTGTGAAGTGGGTAATCAAAAAAAGTAACAGCTGCAATTTGTTGCATAAAAGTGAGCCCTGAACTGATGAAAAGCAAGAAAGCAGTTAAAATTTTTTGGTCTAATTTTCAAGAAATGAATGTAATGTAAATCAAAAGGATTGGTGAATATTGCTTATGGTGGAATATCTGGTGAGCAGATCTGGCCAAATGGGCTCTTTTATGACTTTTTGTATGAACAAATACTAAGTAATGTTGGTGAAATGTAGCAGGAAACCTGTATATAAGACTTAGCCATTTGTGAAGCCTTTGAAAAATGTCTTGTTCTGATTTTCTTGAAGGTTGTGTATTTAAATTCTATGTAATCTTGGTAAAATACAACAGAAAATAAGAATATGAGATATAGCAACTTATGCAGTCTCCCAAAAACACCATAAAAATATACCCTTTAATATTATTCTAAAAAGTTGTCTAAACAAATTCCAACCAATCTTGGTGAAATATGAGAGAAAACCAGGATGTTTGTGCAAAGCATTATGAAAATACAGTTTTTTACTATTTCCTAAAACCATTCAATCAGACAAATTCAATAAAATCTTGGTGAAGTCCTCAAAAAATGTTATATAAACAGGGATATTCATGACTTTCTAAAAGGTCCCCCCATTAAATTCTATGGAAAATCATGGGAAAAATGAATGAAAAACAAAATATTGACAACTGCTTGTGAAGTCCTAAAAAGCATAAGAAAAAAATGTTTGTTTGTTTTTTTTTACATTCCTAAAAGTTAGCCTAAAGAAATTCTAAGTGATCTTGGCAAAATATAACAGAAAGCCAGAATATGAGACCAAGCTGTTTGTGCAGTCTTTGAAAAACTTTATATAAAAAGGGATTTTCATGATTTTCTATGAGGTTGTCTCATCAAATTCTGTGGAATCTTGGTAAATATAACAGAAAACAAGACTTAGCTGCTTGAAAAGTCAAAAATGGGCTTTTTATGATTCTCTAAAATGAATAAATGAAGTTAAATATAGCAGAAATATAGAATACAGCGTTCTTCATTTTAAGTTGAACTGTAGAATCACTGGCATGTATTTCCCCATATTAAATGAACCATAGATGCAAAAATACACAGGATTAATTTAATATTAAGTTTCAAACTATGTATAAACAAATCTAACCTGACACATAAACATACATAAATCATCTAAGATCGATTAAATGTTTAATCAAAAACTTGCAAAACACACACCAGTACAGGAATACAACCACAGTGACAAAAACATATAATTTATTCATTACTTTAAGGATGACTTGCACTTGGGTGCTGAAGTGTCACCATTAATCTCATTAGAGCAAGATAAACTGACAACACAGTGGACTGGTGTATCAGTGGATGAACACAAGTGAAGGCTTTAACTGCAGTTATGACATGAAATTAAGCATATTAAATATAAAGTAAGTTCGTAAGTAACTCCCATCTCCGCAGCTTCTGGAAGTGAAGCAAAAAAAAAAAAAAAAAAAAACTGCCCCTGGTTCTGTCAAGTTTAATTCTCCTTTAGAAAGTTTGTTCACGGTTTCCACCCAGCGTCTGCTGACTAATAAGACATTTGCCAACATGCTTAATACGCTGAGCGCTGTATTAGGGACTGTCACCAATTATTACTGTTGCTACACACAAATGGAGAATCACACACAAATACATCTGGTTTTTCTGCATTTAGAGGACATCACATTGACTTACATCAATTTTCTGCAGACTTACTCTAACATTAACCATGAAAGCAACCAGACCCCAACTTTAAATGAAGTCTTAACATTAAAATGTAATATTTTATGCTCAAGACACCTATGCTTTGTCCCCACAAGTAACATGTAAACAGATGTACGTCCTCGTATTGTTGGTAATACATGGCCACACACACTCACTCATAGTTGGTTTCCCTAATCTTCACGCAGGTTGAAGACGGATGCTGCAGCATTATGCTAATAAGCATCTTTCCTGTCCAAACACACACTTCACTAACTAACAGAGGGAGAAGAAAAAAAAGATGAATATTTAGAAGAAATATAGCGGAGCATGGAAGAAAAAAAAACTGAAGTAAATGGAGCAAAGAGAGTGTCGCTGAAAGTGAATTTAGAAACAATTATTTTGATGTTTATTATGAGCCATTACTGTGCAGTTAGCTACAACTGCTTTAGTGTTCCCATTCCCATTCATTATATTACTCATGATCATCAAATTCATATTTCAAGGGTGGATACTGAGGTAATCCATCGAGTGATTCCTCCAGCATAACAAGCACCTAATTAAATCAAACATGCCATTTAAAGCATGTATAATTGCTTGATTTACCATATCTGACCCATAAAGCCTAAGGCCTTTTCAGCATATTTTCTCACTATGTAACTGGTTAAAAAAAAACAAAAAAAACTCAATTTGAAAAAAAAAAGCACGGCTGAAAGGGATTCTGGGAAATGTAGTGCACACCAGAAAAGGCACCTAAAACATGTTGAGAATGTAACTAAAATAGATGAAAAATTAAACTTTTCATGAACTGTGAATTAGATCTAAGTAGATGTGCATACGTCATACCTTTTTCTCAGCCTCTTGTTTGGTGTACTGCAGCAGCAGCGGTTCTCCATGTTTCTGATAATACGATCTCTGACAGCGGTCAGACAGAGCTGGCTCATTAGGCAGGAAGTTGCTTGCCCAAACCTATAATGGGAACAAAACAAAAGAAGATGCTTATTAGAGATATACTCTATGTACATGTTACATCTTATAAATATTATGACAGTTAGCAGCCTGCCCAGTCTTTACCTGCCTCCATGATCACAAATGACTGCAACACCAGATGTGATATTGTGTCATAGCTATAGATTTGAGGGAGAATGCAGTGGGATTTTATTTTGTTTCACTAGGTCTAAGTCTTTATTCTAACAGATTTGATCGTTATTTTAACCCAGCATTACTTTTATGACAATTCCCAAATTAAAATTAAGTTTTCTCTCTATTTAACCTTTCCTAAGTGATTTATCGCCATTTAGTTATAATATCATCCTCTCTATTTTATATTTTTCCGTGTAAATCGTGTATTTTCCTACATTTAATTTACAGATCATGTAGATGTTCATGGAAACTCGGTAAATTCAAAGTTTGTTATATCAAAACTGAGAAAATTTAAGAAAAAGTGACTTTTTCATCTTCAAGAAGGGGGACCAGAAGGTGTGTGCCAACTACAGGGGGATCACACTTCTCAGCCTCCCTGGTAAGGTCTATGCCAGAGTACTGGAAAGGAGGGTACAGTCAGTAGTTGAACCTCAGAATGAAGAGGATCAATGTGGTTTTTGTCCCAGACGTGGAACTGTGGACCAGCTCTATACCCTTGCTGGGGTGCTGGAGGAGGAATGGCAGTTTACCCATCCAGTCCACATGTGTTTTGTGGATTTGGAGAAGGCTTACGACCGTGTCCCCAGGGGCATCCTATGGGGGGTTCTCCAGGAGTATGGGGTGGAGGGCCCCTTGCAAGTGGCCATTCAGTCCCTGTACCGAAGGAGTGCGAGCCTGGTCCGTGTAGCCGGTAATAAGTCGGACCTGTTCCCAGTGAGGGTTAGGCTCTGCCAGGGCTGCCCTTTGTCAACGGTTCTGTTCATAACTTTTATGGACAGAATTTCTAGGTGCAGCCAGGTGGGGGAGAGGGTTGAGATCGGTGGTGGGAGGATCTCATCTCTGCTTTTTGCAGATGATGTGGTCCTCTTAGCTTCATCGAGCAGTGACCTCCAGCTCTCGCTGGGACGGTTTGCAACTGAGTGTGAAGCAGCTGGGATGAAGATCAGCACCTCCAAGTCTGAGGCCATGGTCCTCAGCTGGAAAAGGGCAGAGTGCCCACTCCAGGTCAGGGCAGAAGTCCTGCCTCAGGTGGAGGAGTTCAAGTATCTTGGGATCTTATTCACGAATGAGGGAAGGATGGAGTGGGAGGTCGACAGGCGGATTGGGGCAGTGTCTGCAGTGATGCAGGCGCTAAACCGGTCCATTGTGGTGAAGAGGGAGCTGAGCCGAAAGGCGAAGCTCTCAATTTACCGGACAATCTATGTTCCAACCCTCACCTATGGTCATGAGCTCTGGGTAATGACTGAAAGAATGAGGTCGGGGGTACAAGTGGCCAAAACGACTTTCCTCCGCAGGGTGGCTGAGCTCAGCCTTAGAGATAGGGTGAGGAGCTCGGACATCTGGGAGGGACTCAGAGTAGAGCCGCTGCTCCTCCACGTCGAGAGGAGCCAGTTGAGGTGGCTCAAGCATCTTGTGAGGATGCCTCCCAGACGCCTCCCTGGGGAGGTGTTTTGGGCATGTCCATCTGGGAAGAGACCTCGGGGCCGACCCAGGACACGCTGGAGGGATTATATCTCTCAGCTGGCCTGGGAACGCCTTGGGATTCCCCTGGAGGAGCTGGTGGAAGCGGCTGGGGAGAGGGAAGTCTGGGCTTCACTGCTGAGGCTGCTGCCCCCACGACCCAGACCTGGATAAGCGGATGAAGACGAGTACGAGTGACTTTTTCAGCAAAGATATCAGCTGAATATGTGTCTCCATCCACTGTCATTGATCAAACTCCATGGGTTTTCCTAGTGAATCAAAGTTTTAGAAGATGACCATGTTTCCACGTTCACTACAGAGCCTCTGAAAATCCAAATGGGTCATATCTGATGACCATGAAAAGATGACAAAGTACATGTTACCTGAATTATTTCAACATATTGACAGGTTTAGCATTTTATTTATCAAACATTATATCAGTAGATATTTTGGTTGCCAGTGGTTGTTTGGGTCTTGATGGGTTAATTAATTATGGCTAAAATGTGTCTGTCTGCTTTCATAATTCAAAAAATTGTCTAAAAACACATGTGTTTGTGATTTTTGGTCACACAGAAACATTGAACATGAACAGAAATCTTGCTGAAATACATATAAGCTGCTAAAGTTCAGGGGTTTTCAAAACATATTTAAAATTAAGTAATTTATATGCATATTTAAGGTTACTTCCTCAACAACAACAAAAAAGGAAATCATGCCTGTGTTTGTGTGGATTCAGCCGGAATCAATGAGAAATCTGATCCACAGGACAAAAACACATAACACTTGGAAGTCCTTTATATTCCAGTCTATTTAGTATGAATTGTCTCCTGGTGGCTGAATTTTGTATAAATAAATAAAGATGTCTTCACCATAAACTGATTCATAAGTGATACAGGCATGAAGTGATGCATAAAAAGTCAACAGAATGCAGGAAATAAAGTGTCTGATACTTCATTTTTCCTGGAGAAGGAACCACTGGATCCTGATTTAATGTGTGCGTCCAATGTATAACCCAAACCTGCACATACAGTGTAACATTTATTAAGTGATACTATCCAGTCAAATAAATAAATAGTTCAATGAATAGTTCAAAGTTGCATACATTTTCAGGTTTTTTCCCTTCAGGTCTGTTACATTGCCAATTGCTCCTGTAGTGACTCGGACTTACATGCTGATTTAACGCAAATGTTTGTGTTTCTGTGTATACGGACATGAATATATACAGCCTGGCAAAAAAAAACAAAACATCACTACCTGGATTTAACAAAGCAAGGTTAGGCAAGGTCTGATGAGTCTAGCTTGACCCTGTTTCAGTGTGATGGATGCATCAGAGTGAGAAGAGAGGCAGATGTATTGATTACCCATCATGCCTAGTGCCAACAGTTCAAGCCTGTGGGGGCAGTGTTATGATCTGCAGTTGCTTCAGTTGGTCAGGTCTAGGTTCAACAACAAAATGAGTTTAAAAAAAAAAAAGCAATGGCTACTGCCACAGTACTGTGGCATGAAATACTGGTTTGTCTATTGGCACAGAGCCAATCAAATGTTAGCATTTGCACTAGAGCCAATCATGGATACTGTTCCATGAACTCAGTAGCCTCTTGTGCCACAGTACTGTGGTCATATATAGTGCATACTTCAGTGCATACTTTTGTGCATTTTGCTACCACAGCAATTGATGGAAGAAACAACAAATTAGTGATAATATATAGTATAGAATAGAAATTATTGTTCTAAATACTCTATATGTTATTTTATGGTGTTCTTTGCTCTGTGCAGTCAGTGAAGCAGGAGAAGGTGGGTGGAGCTATATGTTAGATGAGGCAGTGTGGTGTGTGACGTCTTAGTTCTGTGTCAGTTCTGTGTATTGAGTGCTGTGCTCCGAATCCTGCACTCTGAACACTGTCCCTGGCCGATTTATCTCAAAGTTGGATTTACCTACTGGTGCTTAAAAACTTAAAAACAAACAATGCTACTGTGACTGAGAATTGAACCCAAGCCTTGTACCTTGCAGTCCAATATCTTATCGAGTTAGCTAAATCTCTGCTGTTACTAAGTCAGACCTATTTGCTATCTGATATCTGATTGCCTTGGTACTTTTCAGGATGTAACAAGTTAGCAGTCTAGACATGATCTAATGAGGGTGCTGATTGGCTCTGTGGTAACAGACAAACTGATATTCTATGCCACAGTACTGTGTCAATAGCCACTTCAAAGAAAAAAAAAAAAAAAAAAGACATTAATAAATGTGACATTGCAGAAAACTATCAGAATGATGACACAGTAAATGTGTGATATAATCAAAAGTAAAGGCACTTTTTTGGCCATGTGTATTAGAAAACAAAATTCTATTTAATCAAAAAAAGTTATATAAAGGAAATTAAGTTAGATATTTTAAACCTGCCACAGAACAGGTCAGAAACGCTTTTGAGCACAGGTTTGTTATAAAGCAATTTTATAGGTGCTGAATGGAAACATTGTGGATATTTAAGTTTCTGCTTCATACATTGGCTTATTTCAGTGGTTCTCAAATCCGGTCCTCATGGCCCAGCATCCTGCATATTTTAGATACTCTCCTCTGCCATCAAACCTGGAAGCCATTACATAATTATCAGGCTTCTGCAGAGCCTGATGATGAGCTGATCATTAACTGAACCAGGTGTACTAGAAGAGGGAAAGATCGAAAACATGCAGGACACTGGGCCACGAGGACCGGATTTGAGAACCACTGGCTTATTTAGACAATAAAGGTACTCAGTGTTCAAATAAAGAAAGACACAAAAATATGTAAAAAAGCATGAGAAATATAATGCCAGTATGGTCTTTTATTAAATGTTAAGAGCTGATTGTATATTAATCCAGATCATTATAAAAGTACATGAAAATGGTATTAACTTTACATACAACTCAAAAAAAGCTGTAAAAGCACTGGGTCTAATTGTCAATCAAGGTATATAATGAGTAAAATGGAACCTAATTACTGTCAAGTGTTAAAAATAAGCCTTTCAGTTAATATTCAACACATTATCTCTATCATTATCGTTAATTACTTCTTAAACAAAAAAACATGTTAATAAGGCTTGATATCAGAGACAAGAGGTAAACATTTTTCTCATCAGCCCCCAACTGTCACACTGTTCCAGACACTCTAAATAAGAGGTTACTATATATAAAGTAAACAATGATGGAGAAAATAGGATGTGATGTTACAAAACAGATGAGTGTTTCTGTTTTTTCAGAGGACTCTGCATTACCTGCCTCCACAAACAGCGTTGATTATGGTTTTATGCTTCATAATGTTAGTCTGCTGCATTTCTGCAAGCTTTTTATGGAAAACTGCACATCAGGACAGACATTCAGCTTGTTTATGTTTTCACTTTGTGCTACTTTATTGAGTGTAAAAGCAGCAGAGTGCCAAATGATGCCAACACTTAACTGAAATACTGCAATGTGGCAAATCAGTCCCCAAGATAAGCTTTTAAGGCTTTGAGTATAGAAGGAATCTAAAATCCATCCAACTAATGAATACAAGAGAAGATAGAAATATTAAAGTCAACACTGTCGGAGCATGCAGCATATTATTTATGCTCCGATGAGAGGGAGAACTTTGCTTGAATATTGATCAGTTACTGCTGCACTAAAGAGGATTACTGTTTGTGTGTTTATTCTCCTCAGCTGAAGGTGCAAAGTCTTTCTTTTGCCCTCCAGTCCAGTTTTCCAGACTGGGAAATAAGTCATTTTTAAAACAAAACTTAAGGTTGTTTTCAGTGAACAGAGTAATAATCTGAGGCGTGATGTGCTGCTTCAGGTTATGTGACAAATTTAACAAAAGCCTTTTTCAGATTTTCACCTTCAACGCGCTGCAAATGATCACAGTGTCAAACGCTTCTTCAGATACAGAAAAATGGTGTATTGCCTTCATGGAGAAAATGTAAAAGAGGAGATTTTGATTATCAGAAGGTTCATAATTTTTTAATTTAGATTCATTTTACCATCGTGTCATACTGACTTTCCCTCCAAGGCACAGATCATATATCTAAACTATCCTGGTTTGAGATTCATGAATAATACTTGATCAGTAATAAAGCAAATGCAATAAAGTAACCTTTTTTAACCTTAATTTTCATGTAAATTATTCATGTTTAAGGCCATTTTTCCCTAAGGTCCTATAAGATACTGTACAAAATGAGGCGGTGATTTTGAGAAAACATTCATCCAGAAGACAGCACTTGCTGCTACTAACTGTTCACTTAAGTGCTGTAATAAAAGAAAATGCAGATAAGACTGTATTACACCAGCACCATGTATTACAGATGTATGTTTGGTTAATAAGACAAGTAGTATGTATATTTCTACAATTAGGTATCTCTCAATCACATCAATAGCAGGTGATGGTATCACTCGTTATACATTGCAGATCCACTACTTCTGTTAACACCTTCATAATAAAGGCTCTAAACATGCACTCATAGTCAAACGCTGCGAGTGAATAAGTTTGGTCACTAAGAGGCAACACAGTAAAATAACTTAAAGGGTATATAATAAAATCAACAGGTGACCAAATGAAACATATGTTGCATATCACAGAGGCATAGGTGTAGAAGGATCCATTTTTCTTCAACAAAAGATCAATTAGTGCAAATGTTAACCTTGACCTTTTGACTGAATATGTGTCACCACAACTGGATGACCTTCAACCAACCATCATTTTCCAGGTAGATGGTGCACCACTACATTGGGGACTGGATGTTGGTGGGTTCCTAAATCAAACATTTCCAGACCGGTGGATTGTAAGGGATGGTACAATTCCCTGGACACCTCCTTCACCAGATGTCACTGCCCTGGATTTCTTTCTATGGGGTTATGTTAAAGATGTCATGTATCAAACAAAGATATGAGACATCAACAACCTGAAGCAAAAAATCACCAATGCCATTGACACCATTGATGAGGCTATGATACAGCCAACATGGAAACAAATCCAGTACCATCTGGATGTTGCCTATTGTAACTAATGGTGCCATTATAGAAGTGTATTAAATGCGGCAAAAAAAAAAAAGTTATTTTTGTAATAATTTCCAGAGATGTTTCTATTCATTTGCTTTTGTAATGAATGTGTTACATTTTAAAAATACTTTATGGACACCCTGTATAACCTATCAGCCAAGTTTAGTTACAAAGGTACCTTTCAATGGGAGGGGTATCTTAGCCACCAAGTGAAAATTTATTCCCCAAATTTGATGTGTTGGAAGCAGCAAAATGGGCAAAGAAAAGGGTCTGAATAACTCTCACAAGGAACCAATTATGATGACCAAATGACTCAGTCAGAGTATCTCCAAAACTGCAAGTCTTGTTGGTCTGCAATATTGAGTACCCTTCCAAAATTGGTCTAAGGAAGGAAAATAAGACAATCAGACCTCCATCCATTTGAACTTAAAAACTACAGCAGGTTCCCTTTGGTTTCTCTTGTAAAAATAGGTGTACATAGGTTAATTATCCCATGAGTGCCAGTGACAAAGGTAATGATGAACAACTGAAGTTGGTCTCAGAACGCCTTCAATGGTGATTCACTACTCCAACTGAGCATATTCAATTCAGTTTTATTTGTATAGCATATGTGCATATGAGTCCATTGAGCACTTTAAATCTCTTTTAAAGACACATCTATTTGCACTGGCTTTTAATACAAGTGTGTAACTTTTATTTGTTTTACCTTCTGGTTGCGTTTTAGATGCTATCTATCCTATTATTGTGTGTCTGTTTTTTATCACTTTTAGTATCTTACATTTATTCTTATTTTTACTAGCATTTTAGCATATCTTGTATTTGTATCTATAACCTTGTACAGCACTTCAGGCACTTTATGTTTTCATTATGCTATATAAATAAACATGACCTTGACCAATGTGCTAAGTGCTAGTGGTAACTGCTAATGCTAATGCTAAGTGCTGTGCGTATTATGATGGGAAAAATGCCAAAACTGAATTTCCCTACAGGGATAATACAAAGGGTTAACCTTTACAGTTTAACCTTTGACTACAGGCGCTACTAGGGTCAGAGGGGGGCTAATGCTTACTGTTAGCTTACTGTCGTGGTAAAAATGAAAACTTTGTCAACTGCTGCACACCAAAGTGATTTTTCAGTCTTGTTAGTGGAACCTTTAAACTATGACAAGTGAAACTGACAGTCAGGAAAAAATGCATCTTAGTAAATAAAAGGAAAGTCTGACTAAGCAAACCCTCTCTAGCAAAAAAGTTACCTTTGAACCCGCAGATCACTTATTAAATGTTCCAAATAAAACTCATTGGATCAAAATGAGGTCAGTTTAAGTCTACAGGAGCAAAGACTTTTTGGAACCTCCCCCAGTGGCCATCAGTGGTACCAAAATTTCTGACACCTTGTTTTCTTTTTCATTTTTAATTGTAGCCCCACCAGTATAAGTTCTGGGTTGGTTCTCCAGTGTTACAAAATAAACAAAAACAGTTTCAGACTCTCTTTTCGTGGATCTGCTCCAAAATTTCAGGTGTTCATCCTTGGCCCATGCCCTACCCTTCCACCATGTGCATACATTTTTGCATTATCCTGCAAAAGAAAGATCACATAACCTCCTTGGTTAATTTTTTTTAAAAATATTGGCTCTGGGCTGTACAGTGTTTACAGTCCTGGAGAGACAAAAAGAGGCAGACACAATGTGCACTCTAATTGCAAACATGGTGGATTTCCATGTCTCTGTGCAATTTCAGCGATGTGTGTGGATCGGCAGGCATGCCAATATCTGTAGCTGAGGGTCTATTTGCACACCTGTGTTTTTGTATATAAACAGATTTATCATCTCTCCAGTAGCACAATGTTGATTCTTAAAAAGGAGAGAAAATATACAAGGGAAAACAGAAAAACCTAAATACAGTTTTTTTTAATTCTCACATGACAACTTCATTTTCTAAGTGCTATTCTTTAAGAGTGAAACACAAACTAAGCAAATACAAAGTCAAAACACTGTTTTCCTGAGAGGCACATGATTCTTAGAACTTCAAAGAATTCATGTCATATACAGTTTGGTCTATTCAAGTACATTATTATTCTAGAGGCATAAATTTCCCTTTTCTACTTACATAAAAATATAGATGCAGCTCTGCCCCAGTGAGACCAAAGTTATCAGAAGCAATGCTGCCTCCAAACCATGATTAACATTTTCTGTCCGTTACTCTTCAAAGTTTAACATCTATGCTTCTTACATTTTGGCCTGAAGGAGATGTCTGTCTGTACACACATCTGCACACATATACAATATTCTTGTCTTGTCTTGTCTCTGTTATTAAGGGAAATGTGCACAGTAAGAAAAAGCAGTAAAACTGCTAAAATTTTTACAAAGCTCCATCAAAGCCTGACAAGCTTGATTTTAAAGCTGTCTGAAATTCTAAAAAAAAAACAAATTAAATTTTAAAAAAAACCATGAGCAAAAATACCATTTGAGTTATTGATGAGTATAGGAGGAAATATAAGACTTTGTATGTAAGTTTGGGTATTATATGGGTTCTTCTTTAATCTTCTATATAGAAATCTCTCTCCCTTGGGTTGCAGTTTACTCTTTTAAGCATCCTAACCTAATGCATTAATCATATTCCTCAAAAGGAACATACATACAGAGTTCACATACTGCCCCCTGCTGTTAATTTTCCAACCTCAAAAACATCATTACGCCGATGTAAATAGACCTTTGCTTCAATCCTGTGCAGATTTAATGAATGTATTAAACAGATAAGACACTTTGAGATGCTTTTGTGCTTCTGTTTTTTTCCTTTAAAAGACTCCTTTTTCTTCTTTTGCTTCTTGTTGTTACTTGTATTTTATTTTGTCATGACACCTTAATGTAAATCCAGACAGCATTCTTAAACAAGAACCTGAAAGAGCCACAGAATTATGTCAGTTGACACCTGAGCAATACAAAACAATAATGTAACTCTGCCATCAATGCTGCATCATTTAGAAAGTCAAAATCTAACTGACTAAAAATGAGAAATAAAAATAATGCCAGAGCAGTTTCTAAGACATAATTACACATTTGAATAAAAAATGCACTTCTAATTAGCAGCTCCTATGTTTGGACATGTCTCACTTAAACCTTTTTGTGTGAGTCCTTCTTAACACATTTTCATTTCATTGACACATTCTGAAGGAGCAGCATCCCTTCCCATGTGTAAACTGGACTCATGTGACGGATTTTTTTGTGGCTACGTGATAAGACAATGTGTTATTTCATGTCAATACTGCACTTTGAAAGCAGCAGAGGTGTGTTTATGAGCTGCTCTCATGCACTAGTGTTATTTTCCACATTTAGACAAGATTGAAACCATTTGTAAAGTGTATGCATTTATGGACAGTGTTGGGAGTAACTTATATTTTCAAATAGCTGCACAATATTGTGAAAAATTCTTATTGTAATTACTGTTGTCTGTATTATGATTAGTTAAGTGAACAAGAAAAATGCATGTATTTTTATCAGCTCAAACGTATAACTTACACTGGTACCAAAAAATTGCATGCTTAAGATAGTAGGTCTCTATTCAGTGTCACTAAATCCACAAAATCACCAAATAACAGAGGTTGTATTTATTTTTTTCTAATTTCTGCACTCTGATTAATCTGAATCTCAAACATGCTGTGGATTCACATTCTGTGCATCTTGGCTGATGCTGTCTTAACCTTTTCCCACTTTATGTTGTTCACTTAACTTTAAAAGAAAATTCAAGGTGTTAGCCTATGTTTTGTTTTGGTTAAAATGTCTGAAAACGACTGTTGATACTTGTGTCTTGCAAGTTTTTTACTCTGCACTTTACTGTACATTGTTAATGTTACAGTGAACGTTAGTACAAGTTGCTCATTGTTGAACAGCTGTGTGTCTGTGTTGCTCCTCCAATGTCAGTGTGATGATGTCAACATATGATGTGTCGATCCAACTTTGACTTTATGCATAAATAGATCTGAAAAAATCTGAAGTCAGTAATGCCCTAGTAATTAGTCATCTGTAGCCTACCACACATCAAAAGTAACCATACAAACTTTTTTTTTTAATTGCGAATGAGTCAGAGACAGATTGTGTGCATGTATGTTTGTGTTTCTTACTTGACAATGGGGATGTGGATTTGAACATCCCATTATCGCTCCTTTATTCTCGAAGATCTGAAAGAATTACACAGAGAATTGAGATTTTAGTTTAGAATTTTCTGCCTTGAGGTTGAGCAGCCAAACAAAGGGAAAGCATAAAAAAAGCTGACTTCAAAAGATTAAATACTAACTCAGCCCAAGAGGCACCAGAGACAGCCAGGTACCTGTGGCCACGGGGCCAAATTACAGCCCTTTTAATACATTATACCGAACGTCAGCGTTGAACTGTTCACATTAACCGTGACCTAACAGAAAAACTGTTTTGCTCCAGACGCCGAAAATCAAAGTGGACAAGACTCTCTCGGGGACTCTTTAGTAGACCAAATATTTGCTGATGAAGCAGGGCTGAAACATGATTCTGTGTCTCAAGGGGAACAGATTAAGAAGGGCGCTGTCCTTAGTGCTGATATTAGTTTGTGTTAAACCTTTCTTCTTCTCCCTCCCTTCCTGGTGTGCATGAATTTGTTTTACAGTGTAATTCATGGCTGTATTTAATTACTTTTTAGATAGAAAACTGGGAAAATCACTTCTCAGTCTGCCCTATCCACATGCATAATGGTTCCTATAAAGATGTACATCAGCTTCTAACATGTAAATCTATAAACAGAGCAATTTTATTTGTTGCAATATTCTTTCATGGTGCAATACGGGCAGAATTTAATTGCTTGTTGTATTAGCTTCGACATCTTGTCTTATCAATATCCTCCTCTTTTCATAGCTGCTGTTTGAATCTGCCCAGAGGCATCATTAATGTTTCATCTAATCCAACACAAGTCACATTAAAATGGGCTGGGCGTGGGGTGAAAAGTTTATCTCCTACAATTTCACAAGCCCTGGGAAACATTACATCAATATTGTAGGTGTAATTCTGAGGAAATGAGCACTCACACATGCGGCTGAATGATTCTGGGTATGAGTGTTTCTGAGCCAAATACCTGGACCCAAGGGTAAGTGGCGCCTAGTTCTTCAACAAGCTCCGCCCACTTGTCGATCACCTTGACAACCTCTTCTTTCTTCATTAGAGGGAGGGTGACATCAGACCATGGATGGAAGCACATGACCTTACTGAGAAAAACATGAAAACCATTTAAGTTTTATGTCATATTATAAAAGACACAATGCTGAAAATACATGCTTTAATTAATTATCATGCTCTAAAATAATTGTATAGAGCTTTGATTCCCAACAATTTCCTACTCCTCTAAAAAACAAGTATTCTTTCATGTTTCTTCTCTGTAATGCTTGAGTTTCACAAAGCAGAATGTGACTAAAGATAGGCAAACATCACATACATAAATTATTTCTATTGGCAGAATTTAGCACCAATAGTGGCCAATGGCTAATGTTTGGCTTCTGAAGTGGAATAATGGACTTAATAATGATAATAGCTCTAAAAGACTGAGATTTATTGATTAATTATGTTGAATGTGCTATTTACTTCAACAGTAATCCAGTTTCTAATGAAGTCAAAGGTTGTTTCTGTATAATTTCTAGAAAGTTAGCATCTACTGTCCACATACTCTTACAAATAGAGACAGACAGACACTGGTATTATAAAAGAGACATGGTACATAAGAGATCACAGTGGAAATAAATGGAAATAAGCTTTGTTGTACTTTGATTCTCAACAATCTCCCACTCCACTCAAAACCAAGAGCTTCCCATGTTCCTTCACCGTAATCTTTTTAAATTTCATTATGTAGATTGACACTGTATCTGTGCAGAGAATAACACTCTGTAAGCTGTTTAATCGAGCAGTTGTTGACTATTACGCTCGATAATTGTTTTTCAAAGATTATTTTCTGTTGTTTTTTTTCTGTGAGCTTGGCTTTTGGGAGACACTTTTTCATCATATTACAACAATTAATAGACAAAACAATTTATGGAATAATTGAGACAAAAACTAATAATAATTAGTTGCAACATTACAGAACAATTTGACACAGCTCTGTTGAAGGAGAAAGTTACTAAACGCACACTAAAATCTGAGTTCAGGGAAGATATGTACCACCACTCATGTTTTTGAGTCAATCATGATCTACATCACTTCTACAGCTGCAGCGCAGAATGATGGAGATGAACTTTCAGGAGACTGGAAAATAAATAAATAAATTGTTGCAATACATTTACTGTAATATAATTTCTGCCACAACACTTATGCAATGTCACAATTAATGCCACAACATTTCTTTCCACCCTGAACTGGATATTTTCTCAACAAGGTCTTGTATCGGATAACTGTGTAAAGTTCTCATGGGGTTCTCATAGAAATACTCCGCTCATTCAGTATTGACCCTTCGCATGTTACGTCACACTGTTCGCGCCGCAAACAAGCGCCATGACGGAAGGCGGAAGTGTGGACGGCACACTGCACGGCAAACCAGCGAATATCGAATTTGAGTTGAACGTTCTCGCTTTTGTTCATTTTTAAACCCTGCTTTACACGTACAGTGTCCGCACACAACAGTTCCATCCTCCTTCAAAGACACCCACGGTTTCAGCTGGGTTGCAGACAGAGCCTGGCTATGATGGACCTGAAATTACAGATAGAGGAGGCTCTGTTTCTGTCGATAGCACATTAGCACCACCAAATGCTAGCTAGGTGGCAAGACTGGGTTAACTACTATGAAAAGGCAAGGGTACTATGAGCCACTACATTACAGTGGCTGTCATAAGCAGCCTACAATATTAGCTATGTTGTTGAAGTGGCTGTCTTTCTGTCTACACACAGTAATATGTAAAGTTCGACCACTATAACATATAGCACCGCATAATGACAATAACAGTCTGACAAATAACATAGTGTAGCTGGTAGAAAGGCAGCCACTTCAACAACAGAGCTAATATTGAAGCTAGCGATAGCAGAGCTAGCTACCGACCCATACCTTCTATCTCCCGATGTGTTTATGGATCTAGCAAAATCTTCCAGTCTACCAGAGTTTAATACACACGATCTGTACCACTTTGTTATAAATGGCATGTCACTATACACATCTAGCCAGCGAACGTTAGCTGTATCTTGGGTTTACCATTACGAGATACCTTCCTCTGCTGTGAGCGCAGAACCGCGACTCGGTAACCCAACCTGAGACGAACAACTGGTAAACATCCAGACTTTTGTATGCTTTTAGATCAGCACATGTGTATGGGGGACACTCCATTTATAATAATAATTCGCATTTATAAAGCACCTTTCATTCGGCAGGATCTCAAAGTGCTACAGAGAAAAGACAGTCCAATAAAAAAAATAAAATACTGTATCAGGAATAACACAATTATAATGGTACAGATCGTGTGCATTAAACTCCGGTTCTCCAAATAGCGTTCTTTGGCTTGGTGTGTCACTTCGCAGGACAACTCCAAAACATTATTTTCAGTGCTGTAGCCATCGCTTAAACTCATCAGTCGCTCGTTCATTTGTTTGCTGTGTGGCTTTTGCCGTCCACCATGGTCACGTGATAAATGTGACATTGGCGCAAAGGGTCAATATTCAGGTTCAGCTGACTTCATTCTTTTGGACACACAACCTAGACCTGACCAACTGAATCTACCTTGAATCATAACACTGCCCCCACTGAGTTCTAAAGTAGGTTCTTGGTACGATGGGTGATGATTTCATCTGGACTCATCAGATCACATGACCTTTGAAACACTTTATGTAATCCAGCCAAAAGGGATGGCATGTTTGGTATTTGTTTTCATGTGTTTTATTTGTTTAATTTACTTTGCATG
>JAPQRP010000005.1:46361524-46376578 GCA_037367295.1 Apogon hyalosoma
TCCACATTTTCTCCAACATGGCTGTGGTACTGATGTGTGTTTATTTCTAATTCTGGGTGTGACAAAGAATCTAATCAGGTTCTTCCAACAATATAATGTCCAAACCCGTGATGATGTAGATGTCTGCTGTGTTCGCCAAATGTTTAATCATTCATCTTCTGAAGTATTCACACCCAGTTCCCTTTCCCATTTCAGTTTTACATATGTGGTTGTATTCCCTTTTCTCTCCATTAGGTGGCTGTATATTGTAGATATGATTCTAAACTTCTTTGAATTGTAGGTTTCAGTTATGGTTCTAATGAGACCGTTCTTATCCAGGTTTACCTTACAGTTTACTTCTTTGTCAAAAAAGTCCCTTAATGTAAGTACCTGTAATGTCATGATTACTTAAATTATATTTTTGTTTCATTTCCTGGAAATTTAAGAAATTCCCATTTTTTGTGAAGATACATAATGCTGT
Organism: Apogon hyalosoma; assembly: GCA_037367295.1. Lineage (NCBI taxonomy): Eukaryota > Metazoa > Chordata > Actinopteri > Kurtiformes > Apogonidae > Apogon > Apogon hyalosoma. The sequence goes on from JAPQRP010000005.1 coordinate 46,361,985, forward strand.
TATGCCGTTTCTACTCCATTGTTTGAATTTTTGGTCATGAAAAATTGGTGTAAAGCATCTGTCATATGCTATCCTCCAAAGTATCCCCAGTTCTTTCTCCAGTTTATATTTACGTACTGTATACCACAGCTTTAATGTAAATTGAGTGACACTACCCATCTGGTTTATTACACTCATTGAGTCCTCTCTATCTCCAATAAGACTTTGAATTTCCCTTCCTTGTACAAATTGTTCTGAATTTTTTCATTTGGATACATAGTCTTTGTCACACCAACAGATTATAGGTCTAATTTGTGATGCATGAAAATATTCCTTAAAATTTGGCAGTGCCATACCTCCTTTATCTTTATTTATCTGTAACATATCACATTTGACTCTTGGTCCATTACCATTATCTTGAGATAATTTTGTCCCACAGTCTGTATTGTTTTTCCAGTATCTCAATAAGTAATGATTGGAATAAGTAGAGGAGCCAGGGAAGAATACTCACTTTTATGGTCTCTATTCTTGAACCTATATCTAATGGAAGAATATTCCACCTGTCCAAGTCACTCCTTATCTCTTTGTCCGTTTTGATGTAGTTAGCTTCATATAAGTCTTCAGGTCTTTGTGTTAGTGTCACCCCAAGATATTTAATTTTTGTTGCTCTCCAGTTTAGATTATAAGTTAGTTGTATGTTTCTGGATGGTAAGTAATTGAATGTTAGGATTTGTGTTTTAGTCAAATTAAGCTTATATCCAGAGCAGAACCCAAATGTCTCTAGTTGTTTGATTAACATGGGAATTCCTGTGTCTGGGTTCTCTAAGAAGCAAATTACATCGTCAGCAAAAAGTCCAATGATGTGCTCTTCTCCCCCAACCTTGATCCCTTTGAGATCTTTGCTCTCCCCGATTGCTTGAGCCAGAGGCTCGATAAACATTGCAAACAAGGTTGGTGACAGACAGCAGCCCTGCCTGGTTGACCGTTCTAAGGTTATACTCTCAGTAAGGCTGCTGTTTATTTTTATCCATGCAGTTGGTTACTGGTAAAGTGTTTTAATACAATTAACAGCTTTGTCATTAAGTCCATTAAGTCCAAATTTTCCAAGCACCACATACTTACAAGTATCTGTCGAATGCTTTTTCTGCATCTAGGCTTATTAAGGCTGGGCTGATTTATTTTCATCAAAAACCTGGGCAAACTCCTCCTATGAGGCAAAACAGTCACCACATTTCATGTTGTTTGTCTGCATGCTGAAACTGAAAGTGTGAAAAGATGCAGAAACCAGCTTCCACTAACTGGCACCCTAGCCTTTTCCTGTAACCGGATAGGCACATGTACTGTTTTTCAGCAGGGTGACAGGTTACAACAGGGGTCACCAACCCTGGTCCTCGAGCTACTATCCTGCATGTTTTAGATGTTTCCCTCTTCCAGTACACCTGACAGTCGTTATCAGGCGCCTGCAGAGCTTGATGATAGGCTTATCATTTGAATCAGATGTGTTGGAAGAGGGATACATCTAAAACATGCAGTATGGTAGATCTCAAGGACCAGGGTTGGTGACCCCTGGGTTACAGGTTACTGGTCTACATGATATAACGAGGGCACTGATTGGCTGTGTGGTCACTAATACACAAATCAGAAAGTAGTTTCACAGTACTATGGCAGTAGCCAGCAGGGCAGCTGTGGTTCAGTTAGTAGAGCGGGTCATCCAGTGACCGAAGGGTCGGTGGTTTGAATCCTGTGTGATGGCCCTGTTTGCCTGGTACTGTTTATTTTGTCTCTGTTGCAGAGAATTGGCTTCATCTGGTGCTATCTTGGAGTATATGGTCTGGTGACTTGGAGGTGTGGCTGACTCAAGATTGCCAACGTGCCACACCTGGTTGGAAAGGCATATAAGCCAGGCTTCCTCTGCCTTCTCCGACTCTGGCTCCGACTGCCCACATGTCGAAGTGTTCTTGGGCAAGACATTGAACCCTAAATTATCTCCCAGTAGGGACAGCCACCTACTAGTGTATGAGTGAATGGGTAAATTTGAGGCTTTGTAAAGCACTTTGGGCACCATATATAAGTACAGTCCATTTACCACTTAACGATTTTTCATCTAATCACTCTGCCACAGACTTTGACAAATGTTAATATTTGTATTGTCATTTTTTCCTTTTGCATGAATAACTGGCACTGTTTTCTGTTGTCCTGTGGTCAGCTGACTGAAGGCCGTTCAATACATGATGCTGCTAAAGGAACTGTCAGTGACTCAGACCACATGGTAAACACAGCGGAGCCTCCTAATATCACTGGAGGAAATCTAAACCATAGAATTGCTTAAATATACTTATTACTATTACAAATACTAAAGATACTAACAGTCCCAACTTTTATTTGTGTGGCAGGAGCGTTTGCTGAAGCCCCTCAGTGGCTTTTCTGGAATGAGTGGCGAGATGCGAGAACTGGCTTCTGTTATCAGCAGGGTATTACATGCACACACACACCTAACAAAACACATCAACATGAGGAGAAGCTGGTTTTGTCTTGATTTCTGATGTACAGCATTCATTCATCCATGCATTTTCTTCCACTTATCCGGGTCCGGGTTGCAAAGGCAACAGTGGAAGCAGGGATGCCCAGACTTCCCTCTCCCGAGACACCTCTTCTACCTCTTATGGGGGAATCCCGAGGCATTCCCAGGCCATTCAGCCTTTATTTAATCTCTTATAGGCCTCATTTCTAATAAAGGCCAGAAACTACATGGAACAGTGATCATAAAAACAGAAGATAATTCAGCAAGCAATAAAACCTGCTAAAGAAATAATTACAAGAATTTGGATTAAACAGTGTGATTAAAAATGATACAATTCAATGTAATGAAAACCATCCAGAATGATTAAAATATGAAGTGTAAGTCAAATGAATCAGCTAAAACAAGAACATGCAAAAGTCAGTCAAATATGGTGATCAAAAATGTAATTTAGAATACATATTGAGAAAATGGGTCATGTAATAGTGGACATGGGCACTAGAGTGCAGTGAAGAGCTTCATTGTGAATGAATTGATCTGCTGTATTAATGAAGGCCCAGGTTCTATCTATTTCCCTTATCTGATGTTTCATTCTAAAGGACACCTATTCACAAAAGACTCATCACACCAGGATGTGTGTACTGACGTGCACCCCCTAACTGTGTGAATGTGTGTTTGCTCCAAAAAGGACATCTATTTGCACAGCCCCAATGTGCGGTGGGAGGACATCATCGGGCTGGAAGATGCCAAGCGATTAGTCAAAGAGGCCGTCGTCTATCCCATTAAGGTATGGCCGCTGCCAAAGCACGCTGGTATTTCAGCACTGGTCGCCCGTCTTCGATTCTGAATACATCTCCTTTAAAGGGCCTAAAGAGAAGCAGGGCAGCAGGGTCAAGCCAGTCTGTTAGGCTGACATTAAATCTATATCTGGGATAATATGGTAACACACATACATAGATGGATAGGCACAGGAACGCATACACACAATGGCATCTTAAATTTATATATACAGCCAGACTCACCTTTATTTTCTCCTGCATACAGAAATGCCACACAAATAAGAGCTGGCACCCATGATTTGAGTGCACGCACACAGAAAATACCTACACAGGCTTTTATCACCATCACCTAGACCTTTCTCATGGATATGATGACAACAAATCAGGTTGTCTGCATCCTCTTGACATTTACAGACAGAAATGAGGACTGATGTGTCTATCTTCAACTCTGCTGGCCTGTTTTATTGAATAACACCGTTCCCACAATCCCTAACTTCTATGTCCATTATTATTCATTCCAGCAGTATAAGGTCAGTTTGGTGATTTGCCTCAGTTTACCACCTAAAATTCATATCAATTTGTGGTATGTGATATTTCCAGCTTTAAGTCAGTTTAATGTTTTCTTTTACTCCTAATTGGTCTGCAGAAAATTAAAATGTATATCTATTTGTTGCTTGAAGTGGATAATGGTTTTGCAGCAATTAATTCTTCTTGTATTGAACTATAAGGTGTTTTATCACACCTTTGTGTCTTATATAACTGTAACATTATTTGTTTCTGGCCCCTTTCATACATTTGCCCCATCCTCCACCATTCTCTCTTTACCCTTGGATGCATGAGTGTCTGGACCCCCAACTCTTCCATAACTGGGTTAAAAATGACCCGTGTTAAAAGCAATGTGTTTTTGTGGTACTTTTATCATTTTGTCACATTAAAAATAATCAAATTTTATTTATATAGCATCACATCACAAAAGTTACCTCATGACACTTAGCATTTGGAGCTGGTCTAAACCAGAGTCTTAAGCCAATCATCTGTATTATATTTTGCTCCACAAAAGAATGATTTCACATTTTAAGTAATTTTTAACAATTTAAAAATTTTTTTTTTAAATATTTTGAAAAGCAAAGATATATATTAATGGCAGTATGCAGTATAGTGTATAACAGCAATTAACCAATGCCAACATCCACTGAGTGCTTTAGTTTTGCTTTTGATAGAATCAAAGGTTCAAATGAAATTCCATTGAATGGAAGGCTGGGGTAGTAATACAAAACTATAGTTTCATAAAATCTATAAAAGGTGAGTTCAAAATTTAAAGAGTAATGTGCCAATAACATGTTTTTAAAAGAATAACTGGAATATGAAATAACTTCATTACAGAGATACTGTAATAACCTCACTCCGTAATTTTTGACTCACATATGCACCTAGGGGTTAACACAATTTTCATATCCTTTCCCTATCAGTCTTTTTTAACTGTGCTTCTTTATTTTTCTTCATAGTACCCCCAGCTGTTTACAGGAATCCTCTCTCCATGGAAGGGTTTGCTGCTTTACGGTCCGCCAGGTAAGATGCACCTGAGTCAGGTTTAATGATGAAATTCAATGACATTTGTATAAACAGGTTTAGTATTAAAATCAAAAATCCAGAAGTCAGAAAACTAGATCTCAAAATCATCTGCTTAGTGCTTGACTGAAGTCTGAAAAGAAGTCCACTGCATCAAAAAAATATGCTCACATTAGAAAGGCTTTAGAAGTCAGAAAAAACATTAAACCGCAGTAAGAAAAAAAAACCCAAAACAGTAAATGCCTGCTATCATCCAAGTCTGACCCCAGTGCATCTAGACATTAAATGGGGCATAAATTGCATTGTTTTATTGTAAGTGTCCTATTCACATACAGGTACCGGTAAGACCATGCTGGCCAAGGCTGTGGCGACCGAGTGTAAAACAACCTTCTTCAACATCTCAGCCTCCAGCATCGTCAGCAAGTGGAGAGGAGACTCCGAAAAACTAGTCAGGGTAAGTCATTATTCAACACAAACAGAAATACTACAAAGCATTTATTTGGTGCTGTTTTAAGTAAGAACAAATGGCAAAAAAGACCCCACACTTGCATATGTCTCATACTATGTATTTTTGAGTATGTGTAACTTGATACATCTGCAGGTATTGTTTGAGCTGGCCCGGTACCACGCACCATCCACCATCTTCCTGGATGAACTGGAGTCAGTAATGGGCCAAAGAGGAACCAGCATGGGGTAAGACAAACCACTAAATGATAATGATTTTTACTGTGGCCATTATGTCTAGTGAATAGGGACTAATAGTTACTGTCCTGCTGTAATTGAAGTATTTTTTAGCCATAATCATACCACTCATGGATCGATAAAGGCAGAAGTCCATTAGTCCTGTATCATTCTTTAGACAGTGCAGTGGATAAAGACTGATGTAGTTTGGTTATTATATTGTGTTGATATAAAGTGCTTTGAGTATCTGAATGCACAGATCCATAAGAGAACTGTGGGCTTTTGTTTTCAGAGGCGAGCACGAGGGCAGTCGTCGCATGAAGACGGAGCTGCTGGTTCAGATGGATGGACTGGCGCGATCAGACGACCTGGTGTTTGTCCTGGCTGCTTCCAATCTGCCGTGGTAATGCCCTGACATGAACACACGCTTCAAAAATACAACCCAATGGCCATCACCACTTTTCTAGTCAACATTACCAATTCATTTACACATACAGTGAATAGCATATACAGTACATAATACATCTCATCTACCAGGCTCAGATTATCCTCATAACATATAGGACACAAAATGATGGCAAAGTTCACTCATGGCTGCTCTGTTTTGTTTCTGAGGGAACTGGATCATGGGATGCTGAGGAGACTAGAGAAAAGGATTCTAGTCGGTCTTCCTTCGTCACCAGCTCGCTGTGCCATGATCTCCCACTGGCTGCCCCCTCTTAACTCCTCTGGAGGGGTGGAGCTACGAACTCAGCTGGACTATGAAGTCCTTGCAATGGTATGTTACATGTAAAAGCCTCTGCTTAAATGACCTTCACTCTGAGTGTTTTACATACCGTAGTAGTCGTATAGTGGTAGTAACAGCAGTAATAGCTAGCGGTACCGTGTTAAATTGCATAAATTTTTTTTCCTTATAGAAATCTGCTTGGTTCAGATCACAGAGCCTTTGACTATTTAGCTTTGTGCTTCTGCCTCTGAAACCATCCACCCATTAAGCACTGACAATGTTCCGACGTGGTTATAATGACACACTTTAAGTGTCTAGTATTTTTGTTTAAAGAAAAAAAAAGTGATAAACTCAATGTGAGAATTTAATGTTTCTTTACACAATAAGAAAAATATGCTCAGAGGATATTACATTATGGGAGTTTCACTTAGTTTGTTTAATCTGGTTTGGGTTTTTTATGCTTTGTTCAGTTTCACTTCACAGAAAAAGTCCATGTGATCAAAATGCATCACTAAAAACTATTTGTGAGATGTTTCAGGAGCACAAGCAACAAAGTAAATACAGGAGTGAGGTGTGTGTTCTGGATTACTGATTATTTCTGTGAGAAATACTGTTATTTAGTATGTAGGAAAGGCAAGCTGCTCCACATCCCATAATGCAAAGCACACCTGGATAGAGGAGGCATTCATCTCACACAGTCAGAGTAAACCTGGTTGTTGGACTGGATCGAGGTTAGACAATGTTTTCAACAGAACCCAACCGAGACCACCTCCTCTAAAGGGTCTCAGTGTGGTCATTCTAGTCCAGAGTTTAATAAATGTATGAGGGAAAAACACTGCGTTTCAGTTTACCAGACTAAAGGCTGCAGCTCTTGAACAGGTGTGTGTCTGCTCTAGGAGATGGAGGGTTATTCTGGGTCTGACATCAGACTGGTGTGTAAAGAGGCTGCCATGAGACCAGTTCGCAAGATTTTTGATGCTTTGGAATCCCATCAGGATGGTAGGACAGGACACACAAGGACTTATACCCACCTCGTCAAATCTATTCAGACATCCATGTCTTTTCTTTAAACTAGTGTCTCTGGGTTAAATACTGAAGGAAATGTGACTGTTGTTCACAGGAAACACCAACATGCCAACCCTCCAGCTGGAAACTGTCACCACGGCCGACTTCCTGGAAGTGATTGCCCACACCAGACCCTCTGCCAGAAGCCTGATGGACAGATACACAGCGTGGGAGAAAGAATATAAATCTGTCTAGCAGACATCTGAAGAAGACTTTTACGGAGAACAAATTCCCACTGAATTTACAATTAAGCACACCATCTTAAAACAGTAGTCAGGTGGCCTCTGTTGTAATCATTCCTCCTGTTCATAAAGAGGAAATAGATTTGAAAAGACAGGAGACCAAATCTACAGCTCTGGAAAAAAAAGTTTTTCAAGGTTTTCTGAAAATGTAAAATTTGAGGCAGATTTGGTAAAATCAAGTCTTTTAAGTACAATTGTCCCTTATTTTCTTTCACCTGGGGCTGTCATAAAATGACAGTAATAAAAGGAGAATCCTATCTATCATTAGCCTCACAGCATAATTGTCATATTATAATTATATCATATTTTTTGGCCAGATTGTGATATCTGCATAACTTTACCACTGCTGCTTCATTTCTCATCATTGGCTATGACCTGAAAAAATATGACTTAAGTAATTATGCTACGAGACTAACCATATGTAGAAAAGAAACTTTGGAAAATATCTGATTTGTCAGACTTGCATTGACGAACCCTTTACTTCATCTTCAACGTTGGGATGCATTTTTTGCACAAAATCACAGCTGTGGATGTGGATGACTACCATGAATGTGCATTTAGACTTTTAATAGCCAACACAGGAGGAGCAAAACTCATCTTTAATCCTTATACACAAGTCTGACTATTGTTTTAAGATTCAAAAATGGTGAATCTGTCCTCGAGGCACATGGTGCTATTTCTGAAGAACTACAAGCGAATCACAGTAGATTTGTGCGATTACCTGTAGCTCAAAGCAGGTTCTTCAGGATGTGTTCAACAGCATCTGGGAAACTATCACATGTCAGGTGAGGTGGAGGATTTATTTTCTTCTCATCTCCTTCTCTGTATTTACCTGAAAGAGAAGGAAGACTGACATGAGCTTAAAAGCATGATCATACTGGACAGTGGCTGGTAGATGAGTAAACTTTAAGAACTCACCTGTTCTGACTAGAATACCCAACATTCCTGTGTTCTGAGCCCCACCGACGTCATCTCTGGCGTCCTGAAGGAAAACAGAGACAGGTCTTGAGTTGACCACAAGTTTTTCAAACTGCACGATACTGTTTTCTGATTATTTTAAGAATGTAAGATGTAATTAATATTTTTACCAGCAAATTAAAATATTTATAATGAAAAAATAAAAATGTTAAAGTTGTGGGATGTTCTTTGAACTAAAAGGAAAGACACATGTAGAACACTTTAGCATTAAAATGTGCAGATCCTTTACAGTTCAGTTGAATTAATGCATCTCATACTTACATCTCCTATCATGACGGCCTCATCAGGGCAGCATCCTAAATCAGACAAAGCCTGTTTAAAGGGCACAATGGAAATAAAGAGGCTACATTTGGAGATAAAGGAGACAGACAACAATCTCAATCAAAATATAGAAAATGTGTGAGTATGGGGGGATGTTCTCCCACAACTGACTCCATACTGTTACATAAGAATTAGATGCCGGTACATTAACTCACCCATACTACTTTTGTGGCAGTTCCCAAATGATTTTTTTTCTCTATTTTTAACTTTGATGTGATCAACATTTATTCTATTAAGCTCAATATTTTGCATTCTTAAGTGAAAATCAGGTATTTTCCTATATTTAATTTACTGATGTAGATGTCCATAAAAGCTCAAATTAAAGTTGAGGGTTGTTATATCAAAAACAGAGAAAATGGAAGAAAAAGTTTACTTTTTCAGTCAAACATACCATTAACTGAACATAAAAAACAAGTGTCTCCATCTGTCATTGTTCAAACTCCATGAGTTTTACTGGTGAACTTAATGTTGTAGAAGATGATGGTGTTTCCACAGTAACTATGGAGACTGAATGTCCAAATGGGTCATATCTGATGACCATGAAAAGACAAACTGTATTTTACACCACTTATTTACATATATTGATAGAATCAGTGGATCAACCAGTATTAAATATTTTAGATCAGTAAATGATTTTGGTCGCCAGTGGATGTTTGGGTCTTTATGGGTGAACTACAGAAAAACAGTTTCCTACCTGTGTGAAAAAAGTCTTTTCAGGCTTTCCCACCACCGTAGCCTTACAGTCTGTGGCATACTCCAGCCCCATCACAAAGGGCCCGGGGCCGAGGGCCAAACCATCTTTACGTTTGTAGTACCGGGCCTTATGGATGGCAATGAGAGGCGCTCCATCCAGAATCATCCTGAAGAGATGTTCAGGTAATTAACATACTGGTACTGTTTGTACTGAAAATATTTTACGGTTATCAGAAAAGCAAAGAAAGAACTACAAAAATACTGAATCTACAGATTTTAAAAGGTTATAGATGGAGACTAAGGTTGATCAATGACACAAAACGCTCATGTGAGACTCAAAAAAGTAATGGGTTAAAAGCTTAGCTGGTTTCAATTTTTATATCCAAGTTACACTACCCATTAACAAAAATAATGAATATGTGCATCTGAACATGTAGGCTACCTGAAAGCCTTGTTAAGTGTCTCATAGTTGAAGTGATCAGGAGCGAGTCCAATGACAACGGCGTTTGGTTCTGATGTGTCAATACCTGTAAATGGACCAGTCTGTGTTACAATAAGAAATCATATACAGTAAAAGTGTCTAAAATAACAGTAGCAAGAGCTGGAAGTCTTATCAAAGTAATGGTTAGGATTAGAATGAATTGATTTACTCATTTTTAAGTAACATTATGTGCTGCACACTTAATACCCTCAGCTTAATATAGTGTAATATTTTGTTGAAAGTTACTGCCTTATAATTTACATTAGATTGTCTTTGTGTAAATTTGGTGCAGAAATCTCAATACATTCTTCAGGTAATGCGATTACGTAGTTGAAAGGATGTCGCCATTTGACCTTGAAAAAGTAGGTCAAGTTAACCTATTTTCAATAGGCATCCATAGTATAAATTTGGTGCGGAAATCTCAATACATTCTTCAGGTAATGCGATTACGTTGTTGAATGGACAGACAGACAGACCAACGAATACACCTTCGGTCCGAAGTTAGCCAAGGGATAAAACACAAGCTGGTGCCACTGACTGATTTAATGTTAGTTCACACTGAATATTTTTGTCAGAATTAGTCATTTGGGTCCTAATTATCTGTCTCTAGTCCTAATAATCTTGATAAACTCCATACTAAGTGCTGTTAAACATATACACTATTCTGAGATTAAACTGAGGCAGATTTTGAAGCTCTCAGCTAAGGTCAAAAATACTTCATATTCTGCTTTTCTTTAGAGATAGAGAAGTAATAGTTATGAAACAACACCATGTCCCTGGAAACATAAAATATAAGTCTTTGTATATATATATATATATATATGAACTGTATAGTCTCTTTTCATGTCGCTCTCAAACACACACTGTTTCCTACCGTTGAAGTCTTCCAGTGCGCTGTCCTCCACCAGCAGCAGAGGTTTAAGTTGTCTCTGCTCCAGCAGACTCCTCGATGCACTCAGAGACGTGAAGATCTCCTTCTCCTGAAGACAAAATTCAATGTTCACTTCCACTCTAGTTAAAGTAAATGTATCTGCAAAATATGGCTTTAAATGAGGGTCAGACCAAGAGATATTACAAGAGAGATCAAACAGCTCAATCAACAATATTCCTCATGATGCATTACGTGTTTCTCAATATCAGGTAGTCCGAATTCTGCATATTCCCACAATCCATCACAAGATCTAGTTTATTTCTATTGCACATTTACAAAAACATAAAGTGCTGTATAAAGATATAGATAAAAATACAAAATATGATAAACCAGCAAAAATATATAGAAATATCAGATATACTAAAACTGAAAAAACAGATACACAACAGGATAAATAGCATCTAAAAACACAACCAGACAATAAAACAAAAGTCGCACACTTGTATTAAAAGCCAGTGCAAATGGGTGAGTCTTTAAAAGAGACAACGTGACATCATGACTCGTGTAAATATACATGACACTTTTAATTGGTGTGTTATCTGTACGCATTATAAGCTTTCCCCATGTATGCCCAAACCATGTCAAATACCACGCACTGTGGGTTATGGTTAGGGTTATGTGAACCAGAAATCTTGGCATAAATTGACACGTGATCAAATGGTGTTGAATACCATGCGAAAGGTCGAAACTGTGTATGTATAGCACGCTAAATGCCATAAGAACTGGCATGACATACAACGCGATTTCATGAGATGAGTCTCAAAAGAGATTTGACATGCACAATGGATTGTGCACATATGATATGTTGAGTCAGCAGAGCCTTGGACCTGCCATAGAAAAGCCTACGTCGCCTTTTGTCTTCAGATGGGCTTTTGGTACACCTAAAATCAGGTGACTTAAGGATCGTGTTTCTCTGGCCAGAATGTGCACAGTTAAAAGCTCTCCATTCAGGCACTTCAAAACATAAAATAAAATCTTAAACTGGATCCACAGTGTCACTTGATTTGATTTCAGTACATTAGTACTACTATTTACTACTTGCCAATTATAGTTTATCACCGGTTAATCAACATCGGCCAATATGTAACTGATGCATTAACTTTTTTGCTGCGCAGAGACTCTGTCGCTCACTGCTCCTGTGTGTGTGCTGCCCGGAGAGTAAGAGGAAATGTAAAGCATGTCAGTTTCACTTTCGCACCGATAATCACCCCCCCCACACACACACGCACGCACGCACACACACAAATCACAGACCGCTATTCCCCCCCGCTCTGAAAATCAAGGACCTCTATCTCTCCACTCCAACTAAAATCCTGGACTGCTTTTAAAGAATGATTAACCAAACTATTTTTATGTCACTACTTACTAAATATAGACTCACATCTTTTCCCAAAAGTCTGCTCTCCCCAGCATAAAAACTACCCCATCTACAACCTGTGGTCACATACTAATCTAATACAAGACTATTGTGCAGTGTTTTAAAGTTGTGTAAATTGTCTTTGTGAGATAAACAAAGATGCCACTGTTAATTTACATGTCCACCATTACGTAATGTAAGACTTCTATAGCCTGTGTAGATCAATGTTCTTATCTCATGTCAGCCAATATATCAGTTATCAGTCAATATATCAGATATCAACCAATCCATTGACTATCTGCTTTTTTAGCCCCCAATATCAGTATCAGTCCCAAAAATTGGTCAAGCTCTACTATTTACATGTCATTTATATTTCTATACATTTTGTATATTCTTCAAAGCTGAATAAACACATTTCATTGAATCCCATATCATGATAATAAAGATGTATTTCTCACTATTCTGCCTTTCGCACATGTTCCAACATTATGTCACATCATCTTATAATGTCCTCTACTCTATAAAATATATCTGCGGCAAGTTGTCACAGAAACCGCCACTGCCCTCGAGAACAAATTGAACAGTAGCACAAAATACATCTGCAGATATTGGTCAGCCACGTCCACACGAGTCATCAACCAGTGCATCCTTGGTTTAAGCTAGCAGAAAAAACCAACATCTGGGAATTCCATCCCATCTTGGTTCGTGTGAACTTTTAAATGGAGCAGTAATGGGGCCTCAGCTGATGACACTTCACATAATCATGAGAACAGAACAGACAAGAACATGTATTGAGAAACCTCTATTGATTTAGTGAAACAGTTGTGTTAAATGTGTACGTGCAGTAAGTCCCCCTTACAGATGTCATTCATGTGTTCTACCTGAAGGTCGAAGTTGAGATGCTTAAGTCTTTCCAGTAGATTTCTCTTACTCTCTTTTGTTGTGTTGGTCACAAACTTGACAGCGACTGATGCCTGGCGTAACCTGAGGAAAAAGAAACATTTGGAAATTAAAAGCATGTTTGAAGTCATAGTATTAATTAATGAATGGTACAATAAACACAGAAGATTCAAGGTTATTAAAAAGGTGAATATGTTTTTCGTCAGTTCCTACTCTGCAGCGTGATAGTGTGTGTCACTCATACAGTACTGCAAAATACCTTGTGACCACAGTGGAAGATCCTTTACCTCATGAAGAACTAGAACAACACATGAAAATACTCTGGCACAGGTCAAAGTTCTGCATTCAAAACCTTACGTAAAACTATATGCATTTTATCAGCAAAATGTATATAAAGAATGAAAATTCATTGTTGTCATTGTGCAATAAATTGTGTCTTGTCAGTGTTTCACAATTAGATAGGATGTCTTTTGACTAATTTCACTACTGTGGATGTTTAAGGTTGATCTCAACTGGACTGTTTTAATTCTATTATTTCAAATTTTATACTTTAATTCGTAAGACTTTTTTTGGAGCGTCATGGTCCTGTGAGAATGAAACAAAAATACACACCTGTTTCAGACTAATGATTGATTAATGATGCCTTTCCAGCAAATCCAAGAGGATTTTAAAGAGTTTATTGAGCTTAAAGAGGAGGAGAGCTTTCTCACGTCATGTAGGAACAATTCATCCTCTAGTTTATCATAATATTCAAAATCACCATATTTGAAGAAATATGGATTTCACTGGAAAGTAAGTTTAATAAAACTGAAATGCTAATAGCTGAGGTGAAAGTGCTTAGTTACATTCCCTCACTGCTTGAAATACAAAAAAATTAGGACCAATGTCCCTGTATCTCACTGGCATGTTCTATCAAGAATCAATAAGAGCTTGAATTTATGAGGTTGTCAGGTTCTACCACTATGTTGGAGTCCTGTAGTCTTAATGCAGGAGAGCAATCTTCCAACAGAAGTGGGTGAAACTTTCACTGGAGGAGAACTCAACTAATAAAAAGTCCATCTATGACTTCCTATCAGTGCTCAATAGTAATTATATTGATATCTCTAACCATTTACATGATATAAATCATTCAAATATGGATCATTACAGAGGGTATGCACGTGACATACTAGTGGAAGTCACCGCAGTTATGCCCACTGAGTGGCAGAAAGAGGGAGATAAGTGGCAGCGCTGGCTTCAATACCTCTAAACTTAAGAACAATATTAAACTAGACAAAACTAGCCGTCGGAAGCGATGGCTAGGGGTATATCCCCGAACGCCCCAATCCTTAACCAGACAGCTATGATGTCATGACGTGAGGCATCCCCAGGTC
>JAPQRP010000005.1:46380320-46391712 GCA_037367295.1 Apogon hyalosoma
CAGAAAGGTCCCACCGACTGGTGTTGGAATCGAACCCAGGACCTCCTTGCTGTGAGGCACGAGTGCTATCCACTGCACCACTGTGTCGCCCGTATTCATTCCATTTTTCTGTAATTTTTCATCAGTTGGCATCAGGTGTGTACCATAAGTTTCATCTGGCTCTTTCAAAGTCTATGTTATATTTTCTTGAATAGATAATTCTAGTAAAATTTCTTTAAAAAAAAAAAATTACTATGAATTCTGATAGATCCTCAAGAAGTTGGTGTTTTGGTTTTTCTTTAGAAAGTCAATGTTTTCAGCTTACAAATAATTTTTACGTTCACATAAGCTACTTAAAACATTTTATTCTAATATTATTGTGTTTGATTTTCAGAGCATTTATTTATATTGACCATCTGACCATGTACATGTGGTCAAAAAGATTTATGTTATCAACTGAACAAATATAAATACCTTTCTTCATAAATTATATACATTTACCTTTGAGTTTCTGAGGGTCCAAATTAGAGAAAAGACAGATAAACCCTGCATAACAAAGCCCATTGATATGATTCAAAGGTCAGCAGTTACATTACATAGATATGTTCACTTCTGGTCTTTGGGGGTTAAACATCTACATAAGTAACATGCAGCAGACACATTAATGCATTAGTAAAATTAATCAGTAAAACATATATAGTAGGAAAACACTGACAGGAAACATTCTACTGCAGAGTTGATTTTTGCACATTTTGCAGATGGCAAAACAATTCTAAATGCATATCTTCAAGTTATATTGTAGTATCAGTATTTCTACTACTATCTTAATTCCTATAAGACAACACACCACAGCTAATAACTGAGGCACAATGAGGAAATATAAATCCAAATGCGATAAGTAGCTAATATAGAAGCTAAAAGCCTTTATAATTAATGGCACCGTCATGATTATTCACCTGCAGGTTGAAACTCGTCAAAGCTAACTTAGCATTAGCTGCATGGGGAGTGTTTCACGTCTACTTTCGAAATAGGAAACTTCAGTACTAAAATATAATACTGTGATTTTTTTTTTTTTTTTACATAAAATAACACTTAGATACGAACACAAATGAACATTTAGAAACACATGAAACTGCAGGACTAACCTCCAACAGCTGCAGACTCTATAGCACTTCCTAAAGTTTCTTCTTCGTTGGTGATAATGACACGGTCAGCCCTCTTGGTTGTAAGTGCTGCCCCCTGTAGCCAAGATACCGTAACTGCTTTGGTTGTTTTCCCTAAATTCTAGTTATTTTGGATGGATTTTCATATTGTTTCGTGGTTAAAAAAATATTTTCAAAATGACTCTTTTTGTGATATCCATCTCTTTTCTTTATAACTATTATTTTATGTTGTTCCAATTTCTAGACCATAATCAGATAAGAGGGTTATCTTTAACCACTTAATCACTCATTAGAAAAATGAAAAACATATGTATCCTATTGCACTAACAACCAGCAGATGTATGGCATTACCGGGTCTTTTAGGGCAGATAGATTTAATATGGTGAGGGTATTATCAAAATGATTACATGCTCTCTGCACGATGCCAGACAACACACATTAAATCCTCTTTGCATGTTAGTAACACTGTTGCTCAGTTTAGGTATTTTTATTTTTTAGCTTCCAGTTTTTGTTTTTGCACAAATATTATGAACAGACAAGAACTGTGAAAAACAGGCTGTTGATGGTGCAATCTTATTTTTGAGCGTTGCCTTCATAATCCCTCAGTGCACATTTCATGTTTTAATGTTACGATTTTACTTGTTTTTGTTGTCCTTTTCTTTTTCCTACTGTCAGGTGTTTGTCTCTTGTTCACTTGGAAAACAAACATGATAGCTAATGAGGGATTTAAAGCTTTTAAGACAAAATGACAACTTCGAACTCTGTCTAAGGTACAAACACACTCTATCACCTTTCCTAATATTTCATATCACCTGTAAAGTGCAGATACTCATTTATGTAGTTGACTTTGATCGCTTTCAGATTTTACCCTGCTCTAACTAATCACAGATCAATGTGGCTTTACTGCACAAATCTCCCCGACAAACATATGCTTCTAATTCCAACAGATCCCTTTTTCCCCTCACCCCTCCTCTGCATATTTCGCTTCAAAACTAATGTTAATAAAAATATTTGTGGGGCTTAACAGCAGAGGAAATGTTGATAATTCACAACATATGGGGATTATAAATCCTGCTGAGTGGGAAGAAATTGACAAATATGATGAAGAGGGAATTTACAGCAGCCTTGTCATGAGAAAGTTTGATTTTTACTTGTACTTCTTTTTTACTTTGGTTGAGGTAGAAGGGCTGCTGTTGATATATTTCCTGGAGAAAGTAGACTAACATGGATATTTCTATTCCAATGGAAGAGTTAAAACACAACATTTATCTTCATAATCGTGTCTTCATCAAAGTCTACAAGTAAAGAGCAGAAACCTTTCTCCAACCTTAATTTGCTCCATTTTTCTCCACATGATCTGATAAAGACATTAAAAATAATCAATTTATTGCCAGATAAAACACTACAACACAATCCCAGCAATGTTTGTAACAGTGACAAAGAGCTGACTGACAAAGATGTCAAATATGTGTTAGGCAGTGTTACTTGAAACTTGTATCACTACCCAAATTCATCTAAGACAACAGAACATTTGATCATCAACCCTCTAGTAGAGCTCTGGCTGTATTTGTGAGGTTTTTACAGTAACATTTTTTCCTTTTGGTAACAATAAAAAAGAAAAAAATATGGTACATATGAAGTCATTATAAAATAAAAGAATCCTCTCAACATGTAGTGATGTAAAACAAAAGTACCACTGACTGTAAAAGTAAACATTTGTGAGTTCAGTGTACTATCAAGAGGGTATCATAATTTTGTCCTTTTGTTTTCTGTTGCACTGAAAAAAAATCAGACCAGGGTCCAACACAAGCCTTATTTTTGGCCAAAAGGTAGGTAAAATTAATGGTTTTTTTTGCATCTAGCTGACGTCTTTAAGAATCCCATCCTGGAGAAAAACTGGAGTGGTTGTTCCTTGGCTCGTGTGTTTGCTCCTGACTTCATGGTTTGGTGCTCAAGTTCCCTTCCAACCAAACTTCAACCGAACAACAACAAGAGGACGATGCACGCTGAATTGACGATTATTAAAGGCACTGCAAAACAAATGTGGAGAAATGTTATGTGTGTGTTTCTGTATCAAGAAAAGACATTAAAATTTTGTTAGACATGCAATCTTATTTGATTTAGTAGCTGCAAACTAATTCTGATTATATTGAACTGTACTTCATTCTTGCATGACCTGCTTGAGAAAAACAACCTGTATTTTGTTTGGTTTTATTCTCAAGGAGAAGTAGGATGATAAAACAAAATAATTATTACTGAGACAACTTTAGATCATTTTATAATTAATTGTGAATACCTTCCTTGGAGATCAGTAGATAAGACTCTCACAATAGATTTTTATATCACAATTATTAATACTTTTCTCATTAGGGTTTATTTTTGTTGTACTGTCAGAAACAAAAGAAAATGTTTTAATTATTATCCTCTTTGTACTCATGCATGATTTGACACTGCTTTTTTTTTCACTGTTCTGACCATAAAAACATTCTTTAACATAAACCATCTTGTTTCTTCAGCTTTCACTCATGACCAAAAATCAACCTTAAAGCTGTAAAGAAATACTGATTTGACATTTATCATGATAGCTACAGTATGTAATATAATTACAAGGTATTTTCTACTATTATAAGGTACAAGTGCAGAACTCAAGCCAACTTAAGCAACACCAAAGCCAAATACATGTAAAATCACTTTAGAATTGATAGTAATGGCTCAGAGAAATAATGCAAAATTGTAAAAGTTACTATTTCATTATTGAAAAATACTACATTTTCTAAAAGGAGGACCCCTACACACCTAAAGCATGCACCTCAGTCATCCATGAACTTAATGAAAATGCTGATAACTATGTAAAGACTTTTGACAGTGAATATAGTGTCAGGGAGAGGAGAGTAGTAGAAGTGTTAGAAGAGCATTTCACAAATATGACAATTTATGTCTAGGTGCTTCTGGGGGAAAAAGGAAACAAATGAAGGAAAAGGAAATCCCATTTTTTGTTTGGTCACCTCCACCCTTAAGAAGAAATACGACTTAAAATAAAATAAAATAAACCACTGGTATGTACTGGTACCTCTCATGACAGTCCGGACAGATCGGATCAGATTCAGGATCTGGGCTTTGATTCCTGGGTCATCTCCAAAACCTCCAACTCCCTGATCAACACCCCAGCCGACTGGAAATACAGAGGGAGAGGAAAAATAAAATACAAGACAAATCAGGATGTCTGGATCAAAACATAGAGGTGAAAGCAGACAGTACGTGGTAATGGAGGTAGCAGTGATTTATACTATATATCTGTATATTTCTGCTCGTTCACTGTTACATGTCTACCTTTAGTTTCCTACAAGTAGCCCTATAGTTTAGCAAACTCCTTTTTGTCCTTATTTACTTAAGGCACATCAGTTTTATGACGTGAATATTCATTTATTACAGCCTCTCGTGCAGATGCTTTCAAGGTAAGCTAGCTGCTTTTAGCAGTATGCTCGCAATTATTCCAACTGACGCATGTAACTGACGACACTCGATGTCCAAATCACTTACTTTTGCTGAGAAACCTCTCTTCGTGTAATACAGCGATGGCATTAGTGCAGAGGATGGCGGTTTGGATGAGAGAGTAGAGTGTGAACGCCATGCTGGCAACTTCAACTTCTCTTTTTTTCCTCCACCACTCCTAGAGATGCTGGTGCCGTAAAGTAACAGCGGATGTCGTGAAACAGTATGCGCTGTGTTTTCCTGTGTAACATCTGTAAAAATCTGTTTTTTTCAGTTAATGTTTGTAATAAAAAATAAGGTAATTTGGGAAATATCACGGGATTCTAAACTTTAAATTTAAGTGATTTTTCAATTGTTGTTTTTAATTAACATGCATAAATAATTAAAATTTAAAAAGTGCTTTTTTAGAAGTGAAAAACAGTAAACAAATAAGAATGTACTGACAAAACCACTATAAGCTTTATAAGATATGATTTGAAGATGTGATTTTATTAGGCTATATCATTTGACATATTTCTATGTATTTATATGAATGGCTTATTTGGACACAAATTGGATCAGCTACACATTTTGTTCATTTGCATAGGATACTTGTTGAATTAAGAGTAAACAAACCATTTTATGATTTGTTTTATAACCAATAGACTTTATGTTTGTAGCTTTTTATCATTAGGCTTTTATGTAATGAATCTTTCAACCTAGAACAGTCTACAACACAGTGCAATTGCAGTTACTGAAATCATTTAAAGCTGAATAATTGAATTAGCTCTGTTTTTGGATTAATAAATTGCAGCTGCATTAATGATCATGGCTGTAAGTCTCTGTGATACATTTGCCTTTAATAAATCCATCCACTGTGTTTGTTGGCACATTTTCCTCCAAGAAATGTTAATTATTATTTAAGCACCAAGTTGTAGTGCATAACATTGTGTGGGATTGATTAAATGAGGTGTCTTTATGCTTAAGTTGAATAAAAAATATTGTGATGAAGTCAAGGTTCAAAAGCAACAAATGGTCAAATACTAAAACTGGCTAATAGTGTAATTTCCTTGATGATCAAATAGGCCTAATCATGAAACCACATTCAGGTTATTACAGACATTTAATTTATCCACATAAAGCGTAGAGAAACTACAAGAACATATCTAAATACATCTGCAGAAACAGTTTATAATGATAACATTTTCTCATTAAATGACAACTTTACTCATTCATTTCATTCTATAAACACATGGGAGTTATCACTTTTATTCTTTCTGACATCAGTTATGCTTCACTGTATCATCATCATCATCATGTCTTTTTCTATTTATTTGCACATTATAATAAATAATATTTCACAACCAGGGTCTTGGGCCCTAATGCTCAAATAAACAAACAACCTAACACATATAGACTGACTGAGTTTCAGTATTTTCACATATGACATTTTATACATTTGAGTGAAATTATTTACAAGTAGATAAATTACACAACTTTAGTCTTTTGTTCCTTGTGGCAAACACTTTTTTTTTTTTTAAGAGAGAAATAAGTACAGAGGTTTGGGCTTTAATTGTCCTTTCACCATCTACAAACAATCCAAAAACATAGTAGCAACTCAATACTAATTTAGGGTGAAAGTAAACTCTTCTGGAGGAGCCTGCAACACCACCTTTTGAGGCAACATTTTCCATTTATAAAAAGATAAGAAATGCATAATAAGACTTACCCAGTGTAAGGACAATGCAACATATATAGTGATAATAATACTGGAAGGGGTTCTGTTACCTTCAGAAAACATCCCAGTCCAAACTGCTCTGCCAGTACAGTTTGCATAATAAGCAAATATTTTTCATGTGATGCAGCCCTATAGATATACTTTCCTTATTGCACTATTTAAACCCAGAACACACATATTTTCTTTGCTTTGATGCTTTGTTTTGTTCATTTTGTTCTTCAGCTGGCATTTTAAAGTTGGGACATCTGAGAACAAGTACAGGCATTTCTACTAACGTCTCTGGGTTGATGGTGATTTGTGGCAGTTTGTTTTCATGAACATAAAGTGGATCCTTTTGGGATCAAATGTTGATCATAAATAAAGGTTGGTGTGCACATTTCTCTTATTTACCATTTGATTAAACCACAGCAACAACAATAACAGCAGCAGCAACAGTCTCAGTATGAAGTCCATCCTCTTCCACAGTGTGACGTATGTACAGTTGGACCAACAATAGTCTTAGAGTCTTAAAAAAACAATAAGTCTTAATGTAGCTATGACTCTCCTCTTGCTTTTCTTTGTTTAAGAACTTGGAAAAGTTCATTTTCTCTAAAGTAGTCTATTTCTGGTTTTCAGCAGTAAGAAAAGTTTCATAGTTCTCGATACTTTGGTCCTGGTTGGGTAAAGCTTTGAGTCTCGCTGGCAGCACAGCAGCAAGAGCAGAGCAGCTTCATCTTCATGGCTGCTTCCTTCTGTCTCTTTCAGTTTAGAACAAGAAATAAACTGAAATGAGGGAAAAACAAAACAGGAGCAGGGGGGAGTTTAAGTGCAGGGCTATTAACAAACACTGCAGCAGAGAAGCAACCAAACACGGCTGTTCCAGGAAAGCAAAAGGAATTTTAATATATTTTATATAAAGTTTTGCATTCCTTTCGGTCTCTGTCTTCTTTTATTTTTCTTTGCTGGAAATTCACAGAAATCCTGGCAGACTCCTCCTCTCATTGTTGGACTTTGTCTCAGCCTGTGGATAAAATAAAAACCAAACATAAATGTCAAGCTCTGGCTCAAACATCTGTTACAGTAGCTGAAAACAGAAAAGCTTCAATTGCAACATCGGCTTTATTTTAATTATTTTTCACCATTATCATTGAAAACATTCTACTTAGAGAGACTTTAACTAAACCCAGGGATCATTTAGTTAAGAGCCCTCTTGTATGAAAGAAGACAGTCTAAAATAATAATAGTTAAAATATTGTTTATTTAACTTGCTTCAGTTGCATTATGGTATAGATAGTTATACAGCTACATCATTAAATAGCAACTGGTAACATAAATATTGTGCATTTATGAGCTAAGGTATTAAGATCATGAAAAAACAGTTACTTTTTAATTATTTTGTAAGATGGGAGCTGATCTTCTCTTTTCTGATGATGTTTGCGTAGGGAATCTGAAAAGGAAAAAAAAAAGTTAAACACATAAGTTCCAGGGGTGTATGTACAGAAATCACTCTTTTAATGATTTATATTATACATTTTGTCTCAATCCATAATTCATACTTGCACAGATTTATTTTTTATTCATTTTTTCCCCACATTGTAAGACATATTTTGCTGTAGTTCATTTGAATGTCTGAGTGAAATTAATTATGTCATTACTCTCAGACTGATCCATCTGCCCATTCTAGACACATTTGTCACTTTTGAACATTTTATGCATGCGTGTGTGCTGCTAAAAAAAATTTTGCTTGGATTCCTGCACTTACATCTGCATGTGTGGTTACATGAAAGCAGAAAGAGAACTTGGGTGTGTTTTTGTGTATGCACAAGGTTTGCTGTCATGTGCATACAAGCATGTACAGTCGTTGCATGTCAGAAAGCAAAGACAAACACCGTCTGTCAGCCTGTCTGCCAGCTGCTCTGGTGATGGATGTGGACTGAAACACTCATATGGCTGAAGAGGAACTTCTCACCCATGAAAGGCAAACTAGATGATTGGTTCCACCCTTTGATGGACAAATAAGCAACAGCAGAAGTGTTCAGACCTGTTCTATCGATAGCCTTCCCTAATCATTCTTTAATTATTCCTGCAGATTTAAGGCATGACATAAGATTTCATATATGTCTGCAGTCTACCGTGTTACCCGAGCCACATCTGTCACATTTTCTCATTTGTTTTTGATTGTTCTTTTTCCATTTAAACTGTGTTTTCATTAAAAAAGTGCTTTGTAATTAGGTTTAAATATATTCTTTACCAAAATCATTACCAAGCCTGATTTTGCAAAACCAAGTGTGAGGATGTTTTTAATTCACGTATCTATAAAAGGCTGCTTTAATTGTCATTTTAACACATAGAGATGATATTTGTGTTCAGCAGTGATAGTGTCATTAGTGCAGCAGTCTCACCATCTGTAACTGTTGGACCATCTCCTCTCTGTAGGCGAGCTCTCGTTTCATCTGGTCTTGGAAATTATCTGAAATTAGAGTAAGAATGCTATGATTAGTCTGCGCTGTATTATCATTTAGCATCTGATTAAGTGCAAATTCATAGACAGCAGATAACGGATAAGAGATAAAACAGCAGACGATGAGACTAATAGAGACAAAAGGAGATGTAAGGCACAAAAACTTACAAAAGACAAAGTGGGGGGAAACTTAGAAAAGAAATTGACCTTCAGTGTATTAAAATAGAATGCAGGGTGAGAAAAATAAATACTTACGGAAGACAGGAAAAGGTGAAGTGCCCTTCAGAGCATGAAACTCTTGCTCCAGTCTCCTTCTGAAGTCTATTTGCTCCAGTAGAACTTTCTGGAGTTC
The DNA here is from genome assembly GCA_037367295.1 of Apogon hyalosoma. NCBI lineage: Eukaryota > Metazoa > Chordata > Actinopteri > Kurtiformes > Apogonidae > Apogon > Apogon hyalosoma. The sequence goes on from JAPQRP010000005.1 coordinate 46,389,464, forward strand.
CTCTGTAGAAGCAATAAAGAAAAAAAAAAAAAAAAAACAGATGAAGATATGACAAAGACGAAATGAATGAAGAATGAATAATCTACTGTAATGGATATTATGCAAACATGGTGATATGTTTAATATAATATTAAGCAGTGGGGAAGGTTTAAATGAAACATAAGTTATTCAGTTACTTATACATGTCTACCTTTCTCCATGTTCTCGACATCTTTCTTTAATGGAACAGGAGATGTGGCTCCTTGGTTTTGATCACCTGAAAATGAAGAGAGACTTAATTTTAGAAGTCTGTCACAAGAAAAGTGCACGTAATGTCAAAAGTACTTACAGTTTTACATTATTAACCACAGTAAAAACTCATTAAAATGATAAAATAGTTTTGCTGCAGATCCCTGTTCCATCACCTCACTATGTGAGATTGTCACAAATATCAGTGCAATTCCTTCTTTGTCCTCTAGGTGTCAGTGTAACTTTGCAGTAACAGTATTATTACAGTTGAGATGGTGAAGTTTTATGTGTTACTCTGTAGCATTCTCAGCCTTGCTGTTGAATTATATTGCGGGCGTTGAGAGATTAGAACAAATAACATTTATGGCAAAGTGAAGTGCTGAGAAGTGCTAAACTTAAATGGTCATGTCACTGAAATTTACTTGAAAATGGTGCCGTTTTAAGATGTTGAGTTTTTTTTTTTTTTCAGGCAAATTGTTGCATTTAACACTGAAGGATGTGTATGTTATAACATTATAACCTAAATACCTTATTTTTATATACACCTGCTTTAATAGAGCAATATTTTATTTCACACTTCAGGCTTTATAAGTGTTGCAGCTCACTTTTGAGTTTAGCTTTTCCTGGAAGCGATCAACTTGTTGCTTTAAAACTTAACCATCTTCCATATTTTTTTGTTTTTTGAAAACATAAATTCCATACTGTTTCCAAATATACAATTCACAGGAGTTCATATTGGTGTGTGGTTTAATGTGTGCTTGTGTTGCCATCTGAATTTTGACAATAAGGCATTGAATGCCTTAAATGAAGCGATCCAGCGCACGCACTATGTACTGTATATTTCATATCCTGCCTCCTTAAGTCTTCCTCTGCTTCTTTCTCTCATTTAGAGCAGAGAGAGCTCTCCTCTCTCTCCTCTCTCCTTTCCTTTCCTTTCCTTTCCTTTCCTTTCCTTTCCTTTCCTTTCCTTTCCTTTCCTTTCCTTTCCTTTCCTCTTCTTTCCTTTCCTTTCCTTTCCTTTCCTTTCCTTTCCTTTCCTTTCCTTTCCTTTCCTTTCCTTTCCTTTCCTTTCCTCTCCTCTCTCTCTGTCTCATTTGACAAGCAAATTTGCAGACAGTGCCCGAGGATAACAACCTCGTTTGACAGTCAATTAACCGTGAATAGTCAAAGCCAAGGCGGTTTGCATTACATAAATGGAAAATTAGATTATTTTTTCTCCCTAGAAACAGAGGGAGAGTTTAAAGACAGTGGAGGGGGGTAGGGAGGTGGGACTCGGAGGAATCAGGCCTTCTAATCACGTAGAGCTTCCCACCGCCCAGGGAGACGTTTGGCAATCAGGGGAAAGGTGGTCTCATTTAATTTGTTTCGTGTAATTTTTCGAAATACATTATACATTATGCGCAGGGATCATTACGGTGTGTGTGTGTAGGGGTTGAGGGAGTGGGGGGGTAGATATAAATGTTGGCACAGATGTCATAAAGCACTTTTAATGTCTTCCTGACAGATATAAAAAGGCAATAAGCTGTGATCTTTTTCAAACGAGAAAGGGTTTTTTGCGCTGAGAAAGGGGAAAAAAAGGCAATTATGTCGGTGGTGATATGGGTCTAGGATGGAGATTGCGGCGCGGCTGCTTATCTATGAGCTGATGTTTTCTTGTTGAACTATAACGGCCCCCCTAAGAGTAACAGCCCTGTGACAATGTCGCTGAAGAGAGGAGCCATGGTAGATCAGCGGCAGAAGCAGCTTTCCACTACTGCCTCATCTCTCAGTGTATTTATATGAATCCCTTTACTTTCCATCTGAGAGTGAGGAGGATGACACTCTCCCTTATTGTTCTAAGCGATATGAGTTTCATTTGTGCAATAAGAAACGCCACTGTAACTTGTTTATATATTCTTACATAAAAACCATGATTTATTCAGAATCTTTTTTTTTTTTTTGTATTTTGGTTTTTAATGCCAGCCTCTCAGCTTCACCAAGTGTGTGTGTGTGTGTGTGTGTGTGTGTGTGTGTGTGTATGT
>JAPQRP010000005.1:46391812-46407114 GCA_037367295.1 Apogon hyalosoma
AGAAATAGATTTAAATAGATTTTAGCTGATATAAACTGATGAAAATTTGAATAATCTTACCAGTCATATGATAATAAAAATGAGAGTTCATAGTCTGGCATACTAACAGTGTTGTATTTTGTTGATTAAATAGAAGAAAAAGAAATAATTTACCTGAGCTCTCCCTCCAGTAGTCCGGTGCTGATGTATCACTATCCGTTACAAAGAAACTATTCTTCTCTTTGTTTTCATCTGAGAGGGAAATAACAGAGGGACAGACCAAAAAAAAGAGAGATTCAGTAAGGCCCATTGGTGAGCTGGTTATCCGGACACATGGAGATAACTAAGTGCACACAAGGTGTGTGTCTCCTGTGTGTGCATGTGTTCGTGGATGATGTGCACATCTGTATGTGTGTGTTTGAGTAAACCACCACCACAAAACACACAAGAAACATTTTCTCCAGCAAAAGGGTCAGAGTAAGATGAGAGGAGCAAATGAAACGTCACAGGAATATGAGGCTCGCAGGGACACAGAGACACCATAAAACCACTCACTCAGACAATAAATGAAACAAAGATGCTATAATACAACTGACTCAGATGTCTGATGAAACAGATAGTGTGTAACAGTTTGCTGAAATAAATTGTGTAATGCTATTTGATGAAACAGTGTAAAAACCTGCTCAAACATTTTACGAAATGGTAGCAAAACAAATGCAGGGTGAAAGATGCCCCTGAAGCACCTCACGCAAGCAACACAGGACACAAAGTTGTCTTTGTAATGTTTTGTAGAGAAGGAAAATGTATTTTGGTTTTGCAAATGCTTAATGAAACATCTTACTGGTAAAGCATGACCTAACATTTGAAATTAGACTGTTTTTTAAGGTGAAGTGCTCAAAATGTATATGCTTTATAAATGTTAGAAACAGAAAAAGAGTACAGAAAAAAGATTCTACGAATTATCATAATTTTTAACCAGCATGTATGTTGTCAACTGTTTATTAGAAAATAAAAATAATTAAAAATGTAACAAAATATATTAAAGTAAAATGTAAGACATGCTCACCGGTAATGCTGGAGTTGTCTTTGGTTGCATATGCAGGGAGCCCTTCGTCTCTGTTTTTGTGAATCTAACAAAAAAAAAAAAGAATCGTCAGAAACATTTTATATACCTCTTATGTATCACATATTGTATTACATGTATTCATTTTAGTTTACATAATATCAATAAAAGCTTCCTTTAAGGGTGTCTTTAATTTTTGTATTTATTGTACCTTTTGTTTTGGATAAAATTTACTGGTCATATTTCTCCCTCTGTATCTAAAATCATTAATGTGTATTTTAATATTTTAGTCAATGGATGATTAAACTTGTTCAAGTCTAAATTTAGCTAACTCTACCTCTGTCACTCCCCCCTCCTCCTCTGGAGGTCTGGTTAATGTGGGAGTCGACAGGTTAAAGATTAGAGCTGCCCTAACAGGCTGAGGTGACGGAGGGAGAACAAACACACCGTGGCCATTAAACAATCCACGCCTGGGCCTATTAGCTGGGATCAGAGTGGGGTGACTGTTTCAATTTCTACAGGGAAAAACCAGCCTATCAATCTGCTTATGCAGATCACATCGCTGCCTGACTGCAGCACCATTTAAATAATAATTAGCTAAAGTGGCCTGGGGGGATATTTACGTTTTTGTAAGCTGGGTCCTCTCGGTGAGGTGGGGTGGAGCTGGAGAGAGGCAGGCTGGCAGGAGGGGAGGTGGGCAGGCTGGGAGACTCCTGCAGGATAGGGTCTGAGGACGAGGGAGGGGAGGTGCTGGGATACACTGCGCCGATCCCCCTCTCCTTCCCCCTCTCCTCTCCAGTGCTCTCACTCAGGGAGGCTGCAGGGATGTACAGGTTGGTTTGAGTCTGTGACGGCCTGCTTGTGAAGCTCCCGTGCTCTTCCTCCTCCTCTTGCTTCGATGACTCCACATCCACCTCCCCCTCCTCCTCACTCTCCCCTCCATCTGCTTCTCCATCGCCTCCGCTTTCACTTCCGTAACTACAGCTGCTGCTGGGTGATAGCCTCTGGTGTCGGTCTGACCCACTGACTACCACCCCAAAGTCCTCATCTGTGGCTCCTGCAACTCCTCCACTGTTGCTGTGAAGCTTAGCAATGCTGTCTGCATCTTTAATGACAGGGCGAAAGGCAGAGCCGTAGCTCGGCTTCCTACTTTGGAGTGTCGGGGTGTCTAGGAGTTTGAGCCATCCTTCTGATGTCACAGGGCGGAGGTCGGGGGGTACTGTCGGGCACTCAGGGTCAAAAAGTCCAGATCGAGGTGTGGTAGTTCCACTGCTGCTACCGATCGATGCAGTGACCCCATTCCCATTCCCAGCTACAGCCCCAGGCTCAGTGGGGTCAGACAAATCCAAGAAGGCCTGCCTGAGAGAAGGGTTTTCAGCCAGGGTGGAAAGGGCACTTGGCTGAGGCTGGAGATAGGTGGGGACAGGAATTCCCCCTGCTGCTCTCGGGGGCCAAAACATGCAGAAAGGGGGGTAAAAGGTGTCTTTACGCCCTGGCCATAAGAGACCAGACAGGCCTGCTCCTTTCTGCCCAGCTGAAACATCGCTGTCCTCTTTTTTCTGCTGGCACAGGCCAAAAGCTGGGAAGGGGTAAGGCGAAGGAAAAAGTGACGTTGGAGGGAACTTCTGCAGCATGCCAAAGCCTTTGCTTGGGACAGGGATGACAGGGTAGCTACGTGCTGTCTTACGAGGTGACAGACTGCCTCCATCCAGGTCCTCCTCATCTTCAAAACGAGGTCTTTTCTGAGAACCCAGGTCAGGTCCCATCATGTGAGGCATCACTGAACCTGGGAGAGTCTTCACTGGGCCCATGGATGAACAGTGAGATGTAGAGGGCAGTGCTCTTTTCCTGCTGCCTCCATTGAACATAGCTTTGACATCCTCCCAGGCGTAAACTAACTCATCAGCTGGGTGTTTATCAGAGAGTTTGAGATGTCGTCGCCAGGAGTTGAAGTTGGCAGCGTCAGGCTGGGTGTACTTGGCGTCTGGTGTACGGTGGGAATGGAAAATGAACTTATTTGGGGAGAAGTACATGTTGCAGAAGGAGCATTTGATGCATTTGGCCCTGGAGCTGTTGTAGCGAGCAGGGATGAAGTTGCCACGACAACCCCAGGCGCACTCATGTGTCACATCAAAAGCAAAGTTGTCTGGCAGTTTTGGCGGCGAGTTCTCTCCCAGGAAGGACTTGCAGAGGCGCTCAGCTTCGCGCTTTGTGATCATACCACAGCGACGTGATGAGATGGGCATGGCACCAGCCCGACGGAGGATCTCTAACTGAACCGGAGTGCACTGAACACAAGTGATACCGAGGGCCACGCGACGATTATGAATCTCATTATAACTGTAGTTCTTCAGGAGTGTATTGGAAATCTGTGCGAGGCAAAGTCTCTCATTGTTATCAATAACGAGTGAAACAATGGGAACACCGTACAGGATGACCTGGCCCACCTGGTTGGGCTTGAGGGGTGAGGAGGAAGAGGAAGAAGAAGGGGAAGACATGGATGAGGAAGAGGAGTGGATATGGGTGGGTCTGGGTGGAGTCAGGGGTTCCTGCTGGTAGGGGCCTGTTGAGCTCGTCATGATGATTTCATTTGTGCTTGATAAATGGGTCTTATCCATACTGGACCGAAAACTGCCTGCAAAAAAGGACATGAGAAAAAAGTAATTAAAATATGTGTTAATGTTGCTGAATTTTACAAACTACTTACAAAAATATATATATAAAAAATGATCATACTTTATTGCATTCTCTAAATCAAACATATACAGTGTGTATTTTACAGAAACTGAACGTGCAAAAAATGAAATAAACTATAAACTTTAATTATCAACAATTTAAAATGTATTAGAAAAGAACCCAGCTGTTTGTTTATACAAAAAAATAAGAAATAAATCCCCATCACGTTGTCTGTCTACACAATAATTTTAAGTGCACATACACTTTTCAGTTACGATATCATTTAATTATTAAAGAGCTGCAAAATTAAGTGATTCAGTGACAGCAAACACAAATGTTAGTATGTTCCTCTTTCATTTCTCAATATGTTGAAAAAATAACAAAAAAACTTTATCTGATGAATTTATTTCCCTGAAAATAAAATCTTTCTCTTATGTAATGATTGTATGAATAATGTGTTTTATCAGGAGTTCAGTGTAAAGACACATTTCTAAAATAATCAACTAAGCAGTTTGTTTAAAATTATAGCTTTCTATGATTTTTAATATTTAAGTCACATGTTTAGTTAAATGTTCACCCTAAAAAATAATTCATGTTTTAGACTATAATAATAATAAATAATAAATTTTATTTATAATGCACTTTACATTTTTAGCTAAAAACCTCAAAGTGCACTAAAGTGACTAAAGAGAAAAACACAGTTGAAAACATACAAAAATTTAGGACAATGACAGTGAAATTATTTTCTGTAACAAATAAAAGGCTATAATTTTATTAATTTTTAATTGGTAATTTTAATTATAAATGTGTGTATGTCTAATATACTATCCACAGGTTGTCGAACCGACTTTTAGGGCCGACATATGTACTTTTTGTACTTTTAACTGCGCTATTTGTGGTATTAAAAATATTTCTGCGTCACTTTTTTTTTTTTTTTTTTTTTTTTACACTGAATTGTAGATAATTAAAAAGAAGGGGGGAAAACAGTTATTATTAAGAAATCCTTGGGTATATTTTAATGTTGGAATAAAATAAACGCATACGTTTCTGTAGCCTATGTCTGCGGTAAATAGTAATGTAATGCATTATCTTTCTAAACATATGATTGTATATATTTTAGAATTGAAGTCATATTATTTTATTAAACTAGACATTTACAGGCAACGGCAATTCCGTAAGAAGACTCTGAATTTTTAAAATCTTAATTTTAACATAATTTCAAACACTTTTCCTATCATTTTTATTCCAATTATAAACAACTTAAAATATATATCAAATCAAAATAACACTCAGATTATTTTTCATCACCACTACTTTATTTACACTGCAGCAATTATAACAGCATAATTATACGAACTAAATTAAACCAAGGATTACATAGTCGCTGTATAAAAAACACAGCATGGAAGTTGAAATGACCGCAAAGATTAACTTCAACATTTAACGCTCAGCCTATAAAGACGCAAAAACAGCTTATATGGAACGGACATTATAGTAAGCTATTTACTGACACTTAAAGGCATCTTTAAAAAAGCTACTTCGGTCTTTAACATTTCACTTTAGGCCAAGTTAAAAGCCTGACAAAACGACCGCATAAAGTTTTCATGGGACAATACTTTTCCTATACGGAAAGACCACGAATTAAAAGACAACAGCAACAACAACAACAACAACAACATATTATTATTATTATTATTATCATCATCATCATTATTATTATTATTATTATTATTACTACAACCTATGTCTAGACTGTTTTCAAATGTCAACTATTATGGCATATCATACACATCGTTTTTAAGCTACTGCGCGTCATTTTAATCCATTTACGGCCTCTTTCCGCACAGTTACTGTACGGCTAATAACTACCATCACTTTTACTCACAGAAAAGTCAACAAACATTCAATCAGTCCTCACCTCTTACTCTGGAGAATAATAAAAAATGTCACAGCAGCGTAAAAAAATAGGCTTTCCCCGTCAAGAGAGGAGTCGGTGTATCCTGCGCAGCGATAAAAAACGCATTTTTAAACACGTAAATAAACTGGTTTTAATACTAGAACCTCGCTCCCGTGTCCTATAAACACATGGAACCGATGCCGGCTTTTTTTTTCTCTTCAACCTGCGCTCGCGGGTGAGATGTGAGTAAACTGCTACGCGCGCGACGGCTTTATTCGCTTTTGAGAGAAGCCACGCGCCCTAATCTCTCTCTCTCTCTCTCTCTCTCTCTCTCTCTCTCTCTCTCTCTCTCTCTCTCTCTCTCTCTCTCTCTCTCTCTCTGTCTCTCTCTCTCTCTCTCTCTCTCTCTCTCTCTCTCTCTCTCTCTCACCTGCCTCGCGCTTGATTGGCGTGTGCGAGGAGCTCAACCCACCTCCCGGGACGCACGCGGACGCACAACACGCTTTCGCTCTCTATTCTTCCTCTTTTCTTTCACGCGCCGCTCTGACCCTTCCAAATGAATGGCCGAAATGACGTCTCGCGAGGTGCCACTCGTGAAGAAGTCAAACTAACTCGCGTGTGAGGTGTGGGCTGGAAAAAATAAGGACGAACAGCGCGTGAATGACCCCCAAAAATTCCCAGAGAAATAACACTGACTGAAACTGCAGTTTAATATCGACGCAATTTGAGGTTAAAAAAAAACAAACAAAAAAAAAAACAAAAAAAAAAAAAAAACAAAAACGAATACGTGGCTTTAAACATTGGAGCAGCGTGGAGTAAACGTTACGTCTGACTACAAGAGCAAAGGCTCGGACAGACGTACAGACACATAGACAGACAGACAGACAGACAGACAGACAGACAGTCTCAGGGTAATGCCTGTCAGTGCAGCTGAGAAGACGGCTTTTGGAAATACGACTCTACAGCTACATGTGCAGGTTGTTCCCAAGAGACAAAAGGCAGCAGGAAGCATACTGTAGCCCGTATCATCTGGTGTAATTGAGGGTCAGAGGAGCTCCCAGCTAGGCGATGAAATCCACCGGAAGAGGGCCCGCAAATAGTGCGGCGTAGGATTATTTTATTGAACAAAATGAGGGGTCTCGGTCTGCGTTCTCTCAAGGGGGGGCCCACAGATTCCTTCGCTTCTCCTTCTTTCTTATTCCTCATATTCTTCTAAGCTTTCATGCTGCTCAATTACATCTTCCACTAAAAATATGCAGGCAAATTACAGATATGAAGGCGCAGACCTAAATTTGAAGCCTGTAACCCAGATATTGGGCACCTCCTGAGCAAAGCATGCAACAAGGGGTCTAATTTAACACAAGAGGATGCAGTGAAGTTTTGTCCCAAATTCCTTTTTAATTAAGGCGGTTTACAGGACATCCTTCTCTGGGCCACATTAAATGTCTGATAGTCAGGATAAGATGCAGGTCTCACTATCTATTCTGTCATTTTATGTAGTTTCTTCCAATTAACTTATGTAGATGGATCAGAACAATCTAAGGTGAAACACACTCCTTTCATTACAAAAAGGATAATGTCACTGGTGTTAATCTTCAAAAAAACAAATTATTACAGTCATGCATTTGGAGGCACTACAGTGTAACTTTATCTCAGCAATGGAAGGGATTTCCTGTACTTTCTCTAAAAAGCTGCAAGAATTTAACATAAATTTCCTGTTTAACTTCCATTATTAATATAAAAGAATTCAGACTCCACTCAGATTACTGATGAAGACTCATGTCAATAAGACATACAGGCCTAATATTGAGCAAAATAACGCCGTTTATAAGTTGGGGAAAAAAAAAAAAATCAACTTGTCCTTTTTTATTTCCAACTGCACCCCTGGAAAAATGCTCCACATTTCCTCTGGCATGTGATGAAGAGGAAGATTTATGGTCACATACCAATGTATTTTTATACCAGAAGGGGCACCAACACCAGGAACAAAACAGAAAACTGTGAATGAAAATCAGTTAATCCATTAAACTATTGATTTTTCTAAAGTTCAAACCTTAGTATTCTGATTCTTAAAAACTAATTTTCTTTTCATTGTTTAAGGTCTATTATGTAGAACTGCTGCTATTTGCTGCAAATGAATGCTCCGAATGACAGTATATTTTTTATTCAGAATTTGGGGGAAGTACGAATAGCTTCTAGAACAAACTATAAAACGCAAAAACTTTCTTTTTTTCAGAGTTGTGATGAGGATGATATGTGGTCAAAAATGTGGATTAAAGCACCCAGAAGAGGACAGGTGTAACTGAAAAGCATGGGCATTCTATCAAATACGTATTTCTGAGGCGGTGTTGTAAACGAATATTAACTGTTTGTCTTTATTTACTGAAAAAAATCTTAAAAAATAAAATTTTTATTTCGAATTTTTAATGTTCATTTTAACTTAATCGTAATCAAACCGTTTCATTTAGCCTATTTTCTTCTTCTTCTTTTTCTTCTTCTTCTTATTATTCTTATTATTACTATTACTGTAAGTAGTAGTAGTAGTAGTAGTAGTAGTATTGTCTCAGTCTTAACCTACGCGTGCTCGCTCGTGGGTGTGTGTGCGTGCGTCACGAGCCCCATCTGCTCCTTTTCAAACCAATTTAGCCTGTCACTGCGCGCGCTTTTGTTTCGCGGACGCCACTCGCTGAGCAAGATGGACGCACGCACGCACGCACGCACGCACGCACACACTTACGCGCCGCAGCAAACGAGGCGGTGTCGTCACAATAGAGACATAAAAAGAAATAATACAGGGATTAAAAATAATAAAATGGACAGAGCAGCTTCAGGAGCTAATAACCAACCATCTGTGATAAGAAAAAAAAAAACAACATTAACACTTATGTACTTTTCTGGAATTAAATTTTATATTATTTTTAACTTTTTTTTTTTTTTTTTAATTTTGAGTCAAATCTAATCAGTAAACACTTCTACGGTGTATAACAATGATCTTAAATCACGCAGTTTTTTGTACTTATTTTTGTACTCTTTCCATTTTAACCTCAGTTCTTCAGTCACTTTTCCCTGTTTATGGAAACTAATGATAAACATTTTATTTATTTTTTATAATGACGGGCCACAACTTTCTTTACTCTGACATGTCATCAAAACCAGAGTGTCTAAACCATGTGAAGCCGGAAAAGTGGGCTTTATTGGAATACAATAGCACTATTAGCCCCTTTGGAATACATTTCACTTTTTTTCATAATGCATTAGCCGGTCGCCCCTACTGAGAAATTAATCATGCGTTTAAAAAAAGAATTGCTTGCTTGACCTCGGAGGGTCAAACGAGAGAGAAGGAGCTCAAAACATAATAAATTAAGAGCTACAACACTAAGTGAGCTTGAGACATTTAACATGAAATCTGTCAATAAATGAAACATGCCTCGGGTGAGTGATTACCATACTGAAATGCATCACCTCCTTTTGGAAAACCCACTGGATAATGCCTGTATCAGTCACCACAGGCGCTGCATTTCATTTAGACTGATATTTTTAAAGATGTAGATTTTTAGGTAATGTTAAAGTAATGACCATTTTGTGTCTGAAGTTTTGGTAAGAAAAACTGTCACATCTCTAATTTCTTGATCAATTCACATCCTTTTATTGGATAAAGAATAAATGACAGTATGCTATAGGCCTACTGTATATCCACGCTTCCCTCTGCAGCCAATCCTGTAAAGTCACTAGTGCTCATATTAATTTATTGTGGATTTAAAAGCAGATGTAGGCTACAATATGGTGCACAGTCGCCCTGCATGTCCCAGATTTAATCCTTAGTTAATGCTGCTCGTCTTTCGCTGAATGGAGTCTTCTGTTCATCTGCAGATGAAGGTTTAATGTGCATTACAATTAACATGAATCTTAAATAAACGGCTGGGAATAATACTGGCGTTTATTGACTTTTATTTGAAGAAAAATGACCCGAATACAAACATGACGACTGTAAAAATATAAACAGTGGTAAAAAATAAATAAATACGCACATAATGGATTTGTTTATTATTGAATCAGTGCGTAACAACCGACATTTGGCTCTAAAATGCAATATAATCTAAATTATAGTCCAAAGCAGTCGACCCCCGGATCATATGTAAAATCTGAGTCATTCAAACAACATTTTAATATATTTTAGTTCGCCTACTGAAACAGTGCGCTACTCACACCACCGGTAAACGTGGCCATGTGGAGGCATCTGTTCTAATTTGTCTTTTTTATTGTCATGTTTCTATTTTTACATTGTTCTCATGCCAAGCCTGTGAGCGACGCTATCTTCAGTTTGTTAGATGTGGGCTTTTGCCTGGGGCGTTTGTACCAATTAGCGCAGCACACCGACCACTAAAGGTCCCCATATTTCATTGAAGATGTGGAACATTAGCCGAGGTGAATTATTAAAAAAAGATCGAACTGGAAAAATGCAGGTGATGCGATAAGCTCGCTGTTTTGTAAACACTAGAAGGCCTGATATCTTTATGCAAAAGCCCTATTAAAGCTTCATTTTTTCCATTTTGAGCTTCTTATGTAGGCTTTTACAGCATAATTAATTTAATGAAGTGCTTTTTGATTTTAATCCACTATATTACTACAGAGCTGTGCAATTGGTGGATGCTTTTTTTTTTTTTTTTTAATTTCTGTATGTGTGTGATGAGTGAATATGGGGGTGGGTCTTCTTCTATTCTAGATCCCTAAATTTTACATTCATGCAGAAAATACTGATACATTGTTACATTAATTAATTAATAAATTAATTAACATTAATTAATAAAATGTCTTAAGTGTAATATGTGACTATCCGAAAAAAAAGTGTGCAATTGTAAGCTGCTTCTCAATTGGCCTATATTGTGGGGATGGAAATACCAAATAAAGCATGAAACATAATCTTACAAAAAAAAAAAATAAATAAATAAATAAACTGGAAAAATATATATTTAACAATATATGGGGCAGTTATACATTTGACTAAACACGTTTTACCATACGTTATCATCATGATGAATCCTAGCAGAATGCATTAGGTTTAGTGTGTGCTATTTAGTGACATCTAGTGGTGAAGATGCAGAAGACAGCCAACAGAATACCGCCTTACAAGCCTCCAAACCTCATAATACAAGTAGCCTATGGGTGCCTGCTAGTATGAAAATACAGAAGAGTATATCTGGACATATGACAGAAACCCATTTCCAAATTTAATAACTGACCTAATTCTATAGACAATCCTTCTTTTGAGGCAGTAGCTACACTGTCACAGCCCAGGATACTGTTTGTGTTGAAACATACACTTATACTGCTATTCAGTGATATCTATGTGTTTCATTGCACAAGATTATATTATTTGGTATTTCTTTCTGGGAAAAGACACACAAACACATTTTTTACAGCAGGAAATAGAATAATTAAAAAGATTAAATTCAAAATATCACCCCAAGGTATTGTGCTGCAACAGAAATTAACATGTATTGTTTGGTGTCAGTAGTGAAACTTCATCAGCAAATTTTGATAGGTTTTCAGAATTTATCTTGCTGCTAAATTTTAGACAGGATTTAATGACCTAAATAAGGCTACTGTACACTCAGAGCTGCCAGCAGATGCAACTTTACTTATGGGTTTGTAATTAAAGGCTTGCTTGACTTTTAATGACCCCTGGACACAAGCAAACTTGTGGAAGTTATTCTAAGTGGAATGAGTAATGAGATGTTGAACAGTGAACGCTGAGTTGATGCCAATTAGCTGCAGAGCAGACAGACTTCTGGGCGCTACACTGTTCTTTAAAGAGTCTGCAAGGTCAAAGGAGGGGAGACAATGTATGACAGACAGACTGTATGTAAGCGTTTCAACCATATCTGAGCAAGAATGGAAAACAAGCAAGACTTCACAGCGGAGTAATTTTCTTTATCATTACTAAAGCTTTGTATATAAATATTAGTGCTGTCAAATGATTAAAATCTTTAATCAAATTAATCACAGGGTTGCTGTGGATTAATTTCAATTAATCACGATTAACTATCATTTATTTTTAATCTATAGTAATCACATTTCATTTTGCATGAGCAAACAGACTCAAGAAAGAAAGGAATATATATGCACATAATGTGTTTGTCGCAAGCTGGGTGATGCGTTAGGCGAAATGCTAGCAGAATCCTCGACTAACGTATGCTTGGCATTAATGTGGTACTTGAAGCTAGAAGTGCTTTGGTGAAAAGAAAACACCTTCCTGCAGAGTGTTTATAATACTATTTGTCGGTCGACTGTTCCATTTTGTATTTTTTTTAACTCATATCCAGACGGCCAACGTGCTGTTTAGCATCTTCCATCTTTATGAGTTGGTTCTGCTGCCAGTCACTACCGGATCAACTGCCCATTTGTTCATGTGCAACGTTAACTCTACTTGGACAAACTGACACAAATGTGTTGGCAGAGTCAGTCATTCCGCGCTGCAGATAGGTTAACTGCACTGACATTTTTAATCAGATTAATCATAATGATGGATTAATTCACATTAACGTGTTAATTTTGACAGCCTGAATAAATATACATCATAATATAAGATAACATTGGTTTCAATGAGTATAAATTATAAAAATGCAAGTTATAGAAAGTAAAAGAAAAGTTATGCTTATAAAATTATTTAAAGGATAAGTATAGTTGTCAAAAAACACCTAAAGCCAGTAATTAACTCTAAAAGCATCTTAATGTTATCACATATAGCTTATTACATCATAGCTGTTGAGTTCCATTTTTGCTGAAAATTATTAAAAACACACTACAGACCTTTATCTGTGTACAATGGCATATAAAACATACTTTAAGAGTTACTAAGGAATATCCATGTGTATTAATTATTATTATTATTATTTTTCATTTCCAATGTACAAGTGGATTTTAACATACCAGTGATGGGCATTTAATACACTTTTAAAATACTTTTTGAAGTTGAATAATCAAAGTAGTTTAAGTCAATTAGTTGATTAGTTATGGCGTGACTGTTAACATGTGCCGTCCTCCCGAACCAAAATAATAATACAAAAAATGACAACCAAGGAGTGGATGAGTGACAAGTATTTAATTTTTTCAAAAACACTTTAAATATGTAATATATGTAGTACTCAGGGGAAATATTGGCATAAATATTAGATCTGTGTATCTGTGAAGTAAAATCGAAATCATCTCCCATCTCCACCCAAAATAACAACTGGTCAACTCTTAAAAAAAAAAAAAAAAGAAGTCGACCATGATTACCTGCTGACTAACTAATCAATGATTACGGGTAGTGTAGAAAAAAAATCTTTTCTATAAATGGCCCGTAAAAATGACAATTTTACATCAAAATCCAAACTGTCATATTTATACTTCCATTCCTCACACCCTTCTGCTCCTCTACAGCAGCAACAGTATGGAACTAGCTAGCATTAGCAAAGGAATGCATCTGCTGATGTAAAAAAAAAAAAAAGATAAATGATGGCTTCCACTCTTGAAAAATAGGTGTCTTCTATTGTGATGGTAAAAATGTAATGGCAAACATAAATAAACATGTAAAACAGTGCAAGGTTGAGGCTCTCTGTTGTTTTCAATTGTTTTTGGACTGCATTGTAACTCAACTAAAGCTGATGATTTTGTTAGTAACTTTACTTTTGCTCCTGAGCCTCAATGCTTCCCTCCCTTCTGCTCCTTTACAGCAGCAACAATATGCAAACTAGCTAACATTAGCTTTGAAATGCATCTATTAACATCAACACACGATAAATAATGACTTCCACTCTTGCCAAATGAGGTGTTTTCTAATGTGATGGTAAAAATGTATTAGCAAATGTAAATAAACATGTAAAATAATTAAATGTCAAGGCTCTCTGGTGTGTTTTTAATTGTTTTTGGATTGCATTGAAACTCAACTAAAGCTGATGACTTTGTTGATGGATTTCCTTTCTGAAAGATTCAGTGACAACAACAAAGTTAGAAAATCACCCTGACTTATCCTTTAAGAGGTTTCTGGGTGGTTCTAGTCTTCGCAGGTGTAATTTACAAATACCTTTAGGGAAAGTTTGTAATATGATAGTGTATTAGCATACACAACGTGCAAGAACAAATCCATTTCAACGATGAGCTCAAGAAGGACCAATTAAGACTCAGCAGCATCAAAGTAGTAAATGAGACTGTTTTAAGTTCATCAATATGCAAGCATATTGATGGACAGGCTAACATCAGAACATTACATATACCAGCTGTATTATGTTGTTGAAATGGGAAATCCCATTTCTGATTTAATTGGTGGTCAAAGTTACTTTATCGTCTCGTCATAATGGAGTGTTGTTGTTTATGTGTTCAAGTGCTATTGTGGGAAAGCTCTGATATCAATCTACCCAGGAAATCAATCTAAAACCTTATGGTATGCTACAGAAAAAATACATAACAGTAACACAACAGTTGAAGTTAATGGAGTAAACATGTAAAATGGTTCTTTAAATGCTTTAATGTCTTAATACTGGTTCAGTGGATGTTTGTGGTGCAGGGTATTTGTGAAGCAGTAATAACTTAGTAGAACTAATGGTACACTTTTAATGTTTCTATGTTTTATGTGTATGTACGTAGGGTGGTTGTGTTCAGTCTCCAAGCTACACACTTATCTTCTGGTTCCTGGTTGGTCACTCAAATACCTTGAAAAACTGCTTTATGTACAATTTTTTAGGTTGTGACAGCCAAAATGCCAAAATGCTTATGTTTATTATATTTTATTTCTTTTGTCAACCCTTGTAGGCCTAATCTTGCTTTACAGCATCACCCCACACTAAAAATACAACTTTTTTTGCACCACGTAAAGCGAGACAGAGAGGGTGATCCCAGACAAGCGACACACTGTAAAAGACTATTATCTTTCGTCCAAGAGAATCATTCAGTTCTCCGCGGGGTGTCAAAGCAACACATCTCGGCGGGGAGAAGATAACTAACTGAGATGATCTCACAGTATCACGGCTTAATTTTCTTTACTGGGGAATATTCGGCGGTAATGTAACTTAAATAGGCCATTGTGGAGCAAACTGCATCGTTTTATATGGGACATAAAATCATGGAGACTCACCAAAAAGGAAGATTGGCACTTAGGCCCGCAGAATGCGTTAAAATGGTTTCTGAATGAATTACCACAAATGTTGTCCCATAAGGCCAGCACTCAGACATTTTCTGGTTGTGTGTGCGTGTGTTTAAAAGCTTGTTTGTCGCCTAAAACTTCAGCTCTTTATTGTTATTAATCTTGTTGTGATATCTGAAGAACTTAATTTCTAGCTGATATGAGCAATGTTTGAGAAAATACCATCTTGTGTCTTTGTGCGTATATGTGTGTGTACACTTACATCTAGAAGTCATACACAGATGGGTGTTCAGCGTGTTGCTCGAAGGCACATCAGTGGAAAAATCCAAACTCTTATTCTTAACAGAAACAGCAAGAAATCTTTGTCGATTAAACATAAATGTGAATACAGCTTGCTAGCTTGGCAACAGTAATACTAACAACATCCCATAATGCAACACTCTCTGTAAAATACTGTAATTACAGTGACTTCTGTCATGCAATGTTGATGTTAATTTAATTCTCTTACAGTTGCTTATTTTTTAAATTATTATTATTATTATTATTATTTTATTACTATCATTCTT
>JAPQRP010000005.1:46422730-46438909 GCA_037367295.1 Apogon hyalosoma
AGAAAGGTCCCACCGACTGGTGCTGGAATCGAACCCAGGACCTTCTTGCTGTGAGGCATGAGTGCTATCCACTGCACCACCGTGCCGCCCTCCTACTACTACTAATAAAAATATAATAATAATAATAATAATAATAATTAATAATAATAATAATAATAATAATAATAATACATATTTCCAGTAGTATCCTTTATTATAATTATGCACAAACAAAAGGACACCAGTGTGAATAAGTGGGACAGCTAGCACTGGATTTTTACCATTTATACTATATAGACATGCAAGGATATCTGTGCGTGTCCACAGCTCAAGCACATAAGTTAACTCTAAAAGTGTACGTAGAATGGACTTAGTATCCACAGATGTTTCTATTATGCTCTTATTGTTGTGTGGCACAGGTTTCTTTAGGATTAGGATTACAGACATATGCAGCCCATGTGCTTAAAGCCACTGATGGAGGATACACTCTGTTTGATGAGGATAACCAATTACTTCTTTTTCTTCTTATTATTATTATTAATAATGTTTTTTATTTATGTTTTTTAAAGTTAATATGAATGTTTTAATTTAGTGTGTGTTTTTGTCATGGAGGACAAAGAGGAGGGTTAGTCTTCTGTTTCAGCACCATGGACAGAGACACAAATCTTTACATCCATACAATTTTTTTCTGATTTTCTTTTTGAAAATTGGTTAATATATACATTTTTGCATTGCTAATTACTCTAGCATGTTTTTAGCAACTTATAAATTATTTCCTGACTAAGCTCCTGAATTCTTTGATTAACTTACCAAGAAACAATAACCATGAACTCTACCATTAACATACCAAGAATTTAAAGGCATCCATCTGAATACTATTCATTAAAAAAGCAAAAAAAATATTCAGCCCCATAAGTAAATGTTTTAATATGACAGTATAATTTACTTCAGTGCCTCTTGTAATTTGTAGGCAGAATTATACTTTATTATTCATCTGCAAAACTGTTTAGATTCATTGAAAATATGTCATGTTGTTTATTTATTTATTTATTTATTTTTGATATTTTATACTTACCATTGGCATCTGCTTTAGGGAGTCTTTTTTTTTCCTGTTTAGCAAATGATGCTAGGCTGGGGGTAGGACTAGGCACCAAACATAGATACCTCTGTGGCACTGACTAAAGCAGTGGTTCTCAAATCCGGTCCTCGTGGCCCAGTGTCCTGCATGATTTAGGTATTTCCCTCTTTAAGCACACCTAGTTCAATTAATGATCAGCTCATCACCAAGCTCTGCAGAAGCCTGATAATGATGTAATGGTTTCCAGGTGTGCTGGAAGAGGGAAATACCTAAAACATGCAGGATACTGGGCCACGAGGACCGGATTTGAGAACCACTGGACTAAAGTGAGTATCAAAAAATGTCCTTTCATTTGATACCAAACTTCAATAACTAATGAGACTTATGCTGTCAGGGGTGACAGCAAGGGTATATCCCCAAAATCCCCCCAATCCTTTGCTCCAAGAATAGACACACTTCCATAGAGATATGTCAGCTAATTTCGATAGTTTCTTCATCTAAATCATCTACCTGTCTCTTAGACCCAGTTCCAACAAAGCTCATCAAAGATGCTTTACCTTTATTTAGCAGCCACCTCTTTGATATGACTAACCTGTCGTTATCAACATGCTATGTACCACGGTCCTTTAAAGTAGCTGTAATCAAACCTCTTCTTTGAAAGCCCAGCTTTGAATCTG
Organism: Apogon hyalosoma; assembly: GCA_037367295.1. NCBI lineage: Eukaryota > Metazoa > Chordata > Actinopteri > Kurtiformes > Apogonidae > Apogon > Apogon hyalosoma. Next base: position 46,424,465 of record JAPQRP010000005.1, read on the forward strand.
CAGTTTTAGCTAACTATAGACCCATATCAAATCTTCCATTCATATCTAAGATTCTGAAAAAAATAGTAGTCAATCAGTTATGTCACTTCCTTCAAGCCAGCAGTCTATTTGAGAATTTCCAGTCAGGTTTCAGGGAACATCATAGTACAGAAACGGCATTGGTTAAACTTACCAATGATCTTCTAACTGCTTCAGATACAGGTCTTGTTTCTATACTGGTTTTATTAGACCTTAGTATGGCTTTCAACACTGTAGACTATCACATCCTTCTGCAGTGATTGGAACAATCAGTTGGTATTAAAGGATCAGCATTAGGGATGCAAACTATCGATTGATTAATTCATTAATCATTAGTTGGTTGACCTGATCGATTAACAATTAATTGATGTGGCAATTTTCCTGAGAACCTGAAGTTCTTTTTCAGTATGGTGTATAAGAATAAAAGCTAAATATTGTTTATATACTTCATGAAAAAAGCATGTCATATTCCTTAATGATTGATTTATTGTATCATTAGGGATACAGTACAGGCAATGGCATTTATGTAGTATAACAAAAAAATTCTACAGAGAAATTAAATAAAAGACATGGCTCTGAAAAGGGGCAGATTAGAAGAAATGGGCATTTCTGATTTTGCATCACTACCTGACACAATGGAGCAAGATTTCAGCGGAGGAGGTTCACGCGGGGAATGGACCTCCAGGAACGCTGCTATTTTCCCGTGGCCACGAGTGTGACCGCGGGACATATCTAATATACTGTGTCCCAGATAAGGAGCCACATTATATAAGGAGCCAAGGAGTTTCAACTTCTGTCTCACTGACCAGATCGTCCAGATGACCGTGGACTAGACCAACCTCCAGGGAAAACGCTCTGTCGGGGACCGGACCAGTACCAACCCCACATATGTGCGTGTATTTGGGCCTCCTCGCAGCATGTGGAACAAACAGACGGGCCGGTCTGTGTATCGCTCCACCATGTCCCTAAAGCGATTCTAACTCATCAACACCATGATCCAGTTTGATAACCGGCTATTCCGGCAGTGGTCTCACAGTGTGGACAAGCCAGCAGCCTTCGGACAGGTGTGGGACAGGTGGACAGGGTGACTCACCCCATCATTCAACCTCAGCGATGAAGCCTAGTTCAGGCAGTGGCACCCCCTACTGTCAACACCACAAATACAGCTGTGGAAAAGGGCAATTAACAGACAATTATTGTAATTTAATCAAGCTTTAGACTTTAAAATACTCCTCCTCACTTACAAAGCCCTTCATGGCCAGGCACCTACTTATCTAAAAGAGCTTTTAGTTCCATACACTCCATCTAGAGCACTACGCTCTCAACATGCAGGTTTACTGGTGGTTTCTAGAATCTCCCAAAGTAGGACGGGAGCTAGAGCCTTCAGCTGTCAAACTCCACTATTATGGAACCACCTCCCTGTCTCAGCCCAGGAGGCAGACACCCTCTCTATGTTTAAGAGTAGGCAAAAACTGTCCTTTTTGATGAAGCTTATAGTTAGGGTGGCTCAGGCTGCTCTTAGTTATGCTGCTATAGGTTTAGACTTTTGAGAGACTCATCATGTTACACTAAGCTCTTCTCTGCCCATCCTCCTGTCTGACCTCTCTCCTCCTCTCCTCCTCTTCTCCTCTATTCATGCCCCAGCAAATACGTTACTGACTTAACTTCTTTGTGCTTTATTGCCTCACAGGTTTTCCCTGGATCATCCCTGGACCTGCTGCTGTGGTCCTTCTTCTCTTATGCCTTCATTGTCATCACTCACTTATCCATATTATTGTGATAGTATTTATTATATAGTTACATAGATGATAGAGGTTTCTATTATTTGTACTAACAGTTACAGTTGCAGTATTTCCACTGTTAATACTTGTAGTAGTAGTATTAACAGTTATGGACATTTATTCTAGCTATTGGTAATTATACTAGCACCAGCTAGTAAAATGGTAAAACTCCAGGGTACTCAAACAAATTAAGGAGGAGTATTAACCATAATGTGGTGTATGTGATTGTATTTTTATGCTGTTTCAAGTGTAGAAATGGTTAGCTGAAAGATAAAACTACTGATTTGTTTTTACTGTAATTTGTAATGTAATTTTCTTTTTTGTTCAATTGAAAACTGATATCAAAAGAGTATAATTTACGAATCGTTATAGTGGTTATGCTATGAAAAGAATCAGCATGGATTATTTTCAGGTCAGGAAGCATAGAGTGAATTCAGCTCGTCACAATGGGATGTAAAAAGGTGATAGAGGTGGATGTAAAAAGATGCCTGTGACCCAGTTTCGATCTCACTGCAAAATGATTACAACTATACTTAGAAAAGATTTTGGTGATGAGTTTAGTTGGATAGTGAAGTAAGTGCTCTACTATAGACCCAATGGAAAATTTATTTGTTACTATTTTGCACATTTTACCAATAAATAAGTTCCTTGTGGGATGATTTAGTTCTTTGTCTTCTATTCCCCTCACCTGTGTCACTGGGCATTTCTCTGGAGGAGACATGACTGATATGTTACGTGACTCCCTGCCTTCCTCCTCCTCCTCCTCCTCCTCCTTCTCCCCCTCCCTTCTTTCTTTCTTCATTCTTCTGTCATGTCACACTGTGTCCTGCGGGATCAGGGAAATGATTAAGGAAGACAGTTTCAAATACCTTTCAAGTCTCTCCCTGATGGCACCGCTAAGTAGGTGGGCATGAAGTAGGTGGTAACTGGCAAGAACAGTGTGCCAAGTTGTTTGGCAGAGACCAGCAAAGGTGAATATTGACTTGTACAGGTGTGTATGTATTGGTGTGTGTACAGAGAAAGCTGCAGAGTTGGTGCTGCCAAATGAAGCAAATATAGAAAAGACAAAAACGTGCAGTTCCTTTGCTATATAAACTACATTCACACTAGTTTATATAGCACAAGACCATTGTTATGCAAAAGTTTCAGGACATTTATCATTACTTAGGTAGCTTAACTTGTTAGCATAATGTTAGCTGCAGCAGTTAGGGTTAACAATAATTTGATACTGCCCTGCATTGTCTGTCAACTACACTGTGTCTAAAATCATCTACTACAAAACGCAGTACACTCTACCTACCCAGACTCACACTCAAAATGGTCAAAAAGTTGAGTAGAAGCTGGACAATCACCACCACCTTGGCTGGTTGGCAGAAAGGGACGGATATTGCAGCAGAGACGGGAAAAAAGGGAAAAAAAAAACTTTTAATATAATACAATAACTTAGCAGAGGAAGTTAATAAATAAGCAGCAGGTAATGAACAAAACTAAATTTAGAGCAGCATATATTCTGGTGACTAGTAATGATCCACTAATTAATCATGAAAAAGCAGGAAAAAAGAATATTCTGATTTCTGTTTCTAGTAAGTGCACAATGGCCTGTTTAATTTGAGACAACACTGACTTATCAAAATATGTGCACTGCGCAAATAAGTGCACTGTGTATAAAGTTTACTGCATGTAACTGCACTAACAGACGTGCTCAGTTTCAGATATTGTTGGCGTGTTAATTAGCCAGCTAAGGCCAATTAGTGTTTTTATACATCACATGAAATTGCATTACCATTACCAGAAGTAACTGTATGTATGTGTTAATTTTAAAGTGTACCTGTGCTGCTCATGCTTACAACATTAATTGTGCTTTGTATTTTACTTATAAGCAAGAGAGGAACAAATTCAGTAAAAAAAAAAAAAAAAAATCGCCATAAATTCACCACACTGGTCCTTTTTATTACATGACTTATGGATAGGGGCAGAACTTATGGGGAGCAGTTATTGCCGGCCAGAAGTGACATACCCTTGTTGAGTCCAGGTGACGGAGTGTGAGTAAACAAGCAGCAGTCAGTGAGAGAGACTGAATAGAAAGTATGTGTTTGCGCTCGTTGTTTGTGTAGCTGTAGGCATTGCCGTCCACCATTGTCTTAGAGACATGACCCAGCACTGGCCGATAATGTGTCATCTTAGACTGGTGTGTGCTGCACGGGGTCAGTGACCAGTCCATCACAGCCCAGGTAATCGGACAATACGAGTCTGCATCACGACCTGTGCTGGAACAGCCCGTGAAGGAGGCAGCATGTCTCTGACCATGTCTGACAGACCAGTGACTTAGTATTCACATGTACTTGACAATGGGACGATGGGATAACTGAAACGCATCAGTGTGTTTGAGGGAAGGGGTGAGAAAGACTCACACAGAGAAACAAATACATCGAGGGGAAGAGGGTACGAGACATAAATTTAAATAAAAAGTTTGGGCCTTTATCTCTTTCAGCAAAATACCTCATCTAATTTAAACCTGTAACATACTCCAGCCGATGTCTTGCTCATTGTGACATACATTCGGGGTCCCTCATGCTGTTCACTGTGGCGTGACAGGGTGTGTGCATGTGTGAATACATATCAGTGTGTGTGTACGCCTACCGTATGTATGTACAAGGGTGTATGTGTTGGAGAGAGATAATGAGATCTTGTTCAGCTGAGGCCTGGTCTTGATCCCCAGAAGCCCTGGACTCATTTCAGTGAGAAACCTCTGAACGGAGTGAATATGAACACCTCTGGCAAAAACGCAAACCTGGTCTAAAGTAGAGGGATCCAAACACACTTTAAGCCTGTAAATCCTGGATGATTGTTCTTTTATGAGGGTGGCAATGTTTGACAGGCTTTTCGAATGTAGTCTGAACTTTCCAAAGAAATTTCACCTGCTTTGATCAATTAAATACAGCAACACATATTTCTGGTAAATTAATTTGTAGGTCAACTATGCAGGACATAATACAGAAGATTACCCTGGTGTGGTCAACATAAGGGATACAATAAAATAAAATTCAGGGTTTTTTTTTTTTGTTTTAACAAGGATTATGTAGAAATATGTACACAATTCTTTGTCAGCTGTTACTATTTGTGGACTTCATACTATCTTTTTTGCTTTAATGCAGCACAAATGTCCTCACAAGGAACTTCCGCACTCATTCATTTTCCTTGTGTGTTTTTTTCCCTTCTCTCCTCCTCCTTTTTGCCTGTCAGCTAGCTCAAATGTGTGAGTTAGCCAAAGCTATCACTGCTCCCTTTTCTTTTTGGCATTGTTCAAACTAAATGGAAACAAGGTAATTAGCTTGTTACAATTAAAGCGAGACGAGCGGATGAATTGTAATCACCCGCAATGGAGTTCCTGCTTTCTCCCCTGCAGCCTCCAACAGGCCAGCTGAGCTATCCTCATTTGCATAATTAAAATATACAAATGATAATGGATTTTGTAGTCAATGTCCAGAGGCTGCAGAGGCAGGGATGAGAAGAAAATATGAAATCACAATAACAACCACACTGGCTTCGCCTAGAGGGGAGGGGAGAGGAGAGGAGGAAAGAGGGAGGAGGAAAAGAAGATCTGAGGAAGAGGATGTGAAGATAATGGAGGATAAAAGAAAAAGAAGAGAAAAGAGAGTGAAAATGAGGAAGAGCAGAATAAAGGTAGACCAATTACATTTGCAAATAGCACACGCCTGGCCCTGGCCTGCGTTGCCCTCCCTCTAGGGAAGCCTTTCGCCTGATTACATGAAATTGGGATAGAATTAAACATCTAAGAGTTGTCCTAAGACAAACCGAAATGAAATTAGAACCTGACTTCTTTTTTACCTTGGAGCGCTACAGAGCCGCGCAACAGGGAGGGAACCAGAGACGGAGGGATTTTTGCAATTAGGTGAGGGACAATGTCAGTGAAATTAGGCCTTAGAGCTGAGTTCTGTCTCCCTCTGCTTTCTCTTTTTTTTCTCTTCTGGCGCTGGGTGTAGTTTCCTCGCTTTCTGCTGTCAGAAAGTTTGGAGGCGAAACAGCTGTGATCTCTTGATGTTGATGTGGTAATAGGTTCTAGAAACACACGCACACAAAAATCATAACCCCACTGTGCCAAAACACATTGACATACACATGTGCAAACACATACACACACTTGTGCCCCGGTGATTTGGCCTGTACGGCAGCTCAGTGCACGATAAGCGTGGCATTAGAGGGTGCCCTAAGCGCTGGGCACAGCCCCAAAAAAAACAACCGAATGGCTCTCCAGTCACCAAACGAACCCTCAACACTAAAGGGGCCACAAGATTTAAGGGGGGTAGTGTTCTTGTCTAGTGAGGGGCCTCCTTTCAGAAGATAAGTGTTGCTTTTCTTTCCTTTCAAAGAAAAGAAAATATGAAATGTTTGCTCAGGGGTTGACTGAGCGCCTTTCTGCTTCTATATCACTTTTATTCAGCGGTTTCTTTTCCATTATTAGACTATAGTCATGACTGCAGATTAGGGACGGCAAATCACCACAAATACTTATACATTTTCTATTGTCTTCTCTTCACACTGCAAACATGAACGTGTCCAGACTTTGTGAATTATTTCATAATTCCTGACGAGATACAGTTATGTTTTTATGATGCATGAGGGAACTCTTTCTGGACTGAAAACTGCAGAGCAAGGCCATTGATATTCCTTATTCATATGAATCAAATAACATGCATCTATATTTAATTTTTATATGGAGCTATATTTAAACGTAACACTTCTACATGTAAATATTTGCACTTTCATTGTATTCTTCTGCAATCACTGTAAATGTTAGTTATACCTGTTAGAAAAGAATAGAATGTTCCGTTTTACCTTTTTTTTTTAAAATCCATGTAGACACAGTCCTCAGTTCCTTTTATATTAGTCTCTCTTTGTTCACATATTTTAAGTGTATCAGACAGCTCTTCTGTAGAAAAACAGTAAAATACAAATGTATTTGTATTTGAAAGGTATTTTTCTGTTTTAAGTTTTATTCCGTTAACTTGATATTTGTCACATGTTTCGGTTCTTGTCTGTTTCTTTTTTCCTTTCTTTCATTTGTAGCAGCCCTGTCACATATAAATATTGTCACCGCTCTAATTGCAAAAAAAAAAAAAGATACAAAAAAGCCTGATCATTATGGTGATACTAAACATTGCACTTTGTGTTATGAAAGTCTAATCTCATTTTTTACACTCGGGACACTTACTGAATCCTGTTGAACTTACACAGTCTTTCTTTTTCCACATTTCTGCAGACTTTGTTCACACATTTGTGACATCTAACACAAAATAAAACAAGATATAGAAGGAACAACCCTAATGTTAAACAAAAACAGAAGTTGACATATAAGTACATATGACAGTCTATAATGCAAAAATAGGTGATCTTAGTGCCTTGGTCATGAAAAAAGTTAAAATGTAAAATAAGAAAACACAAACTCATGATAATATGAAACATCTTTTGCCGTCGTCAAGGTAACATAAGTCTCAAAGTGCCATCCTGTTCCTATTTGTACCTTTTCCAGCCCCTGCAGCGCGTCGCAGTTAAGTCTGTGAAGATTTACTGACGGCCACTGCAGATCCATACAAGAGACATTCAAACAAAATTGTCTTTTATTTCATCTGAATCCAGATAAAATAAGCCTTAACAGGGCTTTGTCTGCATGTTTCATTCTGTTTGTCTTATTATATGTCTCTGTTTTCCTTACTTGAATGCTCTTTTGTAGATGCCCCTCTTTGTCTTTATCTCTTTCTTTCTTCCCCCATTTGAAGCTATTCCCCTAAAAACTGTATTATCAGCATGTGTGCAATGAAATGAAATGTTCATGGCAGTGTCTGGCAGTTCCCTGTCTCTCTATTTAAAAGTAATTTTCTCAGCTCTTTTCCCCTTTTATTTTCATTCTCTCTTTTCATCCTATTGGCACATGTATGTTTTTTTTAACTACCCCCTTCCCTTCTTTTCCTTCTACAGATCTTTTATTTTATCTTCCTGAATTCCCTTTTGCTTTTCTACAAACTTATGCTCTATGCACAAATGTGCCGTTTAACTATTTAGTCTTTATTACTTACACATACCAGTAGCTGTATGTACTGGGTGTTTGTTTAACTCTATATGCTCATTCCCTTGTTTGCATTGCCCCCCTCCTCTTTTCTTTTTCCTTCCTTCCTTCCTTCCTTCCTTCCTTTCTTCTTTCTTTCTTTCTGTGTGAGACCAATAACAGTGGCAGAGCTGTAAGTAAATAATGAGGAGTAATCAAAGTTAATGGAACCCAATGGGAGCCACAGCTACTGCGTGTGGCAATAATCTCATTTAGAGAGAGAGGCAGATTTAGTGGATAATTGGGGCCTAAGTACTTGCTGATTCCCCTGCTAACTAACTAACTAACTAACTGAGCTGCCGATGCTCGTTTTGTTTGCAATCATGCCGACGCAGATAGAGCACAAAGACGACCTGTTCACTTTGCCGTGGCTTGATGTCTTCTTCATCTTCTTGTGCTTATCCACTTTTGATCTTTTTTGATTCCTTTCCTTTGCACTTTCACTCCATTGTCTTCACATCCTTGCATCACTTTTTGTCTATCTTCATCTTCGTCTTCTATGCTGCTTCCATTCTTCTTGTCTTGTCCACCTCTTCCTTTTTGCTTCATTTCCTTTCTTTTCTTTCATCTCAGCTCATTTTTGTGTCACCTCCTATCTTTGTCTTCTTCCTTAAACTCACCTCATCTTTTCCTGCTCCCTCATCCACTCTTTTTCTTTCCTCAACGTCTTCTTTTCCTTGTTTCCATCTCATCACTCTGTTTTTCGTTCATCCCCTCTCCTCGTCTTGCTCTTCCCCTCTTCTCTATTGAAAAATAAATAAATATGTACATCTATGTGATAGAAATGCTCATGTGTATGCGCAACAGAGTTAATGGGGGATGCTGTTAGTCGCACTACGGGGTTCCACTCGCTCTTGGGAAAGACCAGCATGCTTTGCTGCAGGTTTGTGTGTGTTTTTACTTGAAACAGCCCCTGACTCAGAGGTGTCCACACGTTATTATAGAACAACAGTGTGAGTGTATCTGCAGTTATAGCATAAAGATGAGTCTTTAACCCTCAATTAGACAAGAGTCAAATCATTGACTGGGTAACTGCCAAACTCTCTGTCCTTTTATTAGTTTCCCCTTTTCCCACTTCTCACAAATTTCTTCTTTCTTCCACTAATTATTCTTACATCTTTTCACTCAAGCACTTCCTCATCTCACTTCCCTAACCCATCCAATTCATTTTTATTGGCACGAACCTCAGATGAACAGTATTCACAAAGCATTAAAATACAAAAGAAATTAAGTAGACAAATAATTAACAAAGAGATAAAAAATATGCTATCTAATTTCCCCTTTGCCTCTTTCCTCTGTTTACATCTTTTTTCTTATTTTATCTTTTTTTCCCTCCTTCATTCTTTCTTACTCATTTTCCTTTTATCATTAATTGCACAGTGTAATTAAGGTAAGATAAATTATTCTTGTTAATGTCTGCACCTTGAGGATTGTGATTCATCTTGTAAAGATTGCTTTGTAATATGTGTAGGTTTTGTATTTTAATTGAACTTTGAACAAAAATGAGTAGATGTTTAAAGAAAATGCATGATGATGAGTTCAGTTTCAGCAAACTGGAGGGTTAATAATCCACACCCCAAAAATGTGTGGGCAAAGTATGTGATATCTCCATAAAACCACTAAATAGAGTCATAAAATCAGAGTCCTCAGTTTTCTAATCCTCTATAAGTGTGTGGTGGTATATTTCCTGTATTTGTTATTTTGTTTTTTAGGCAGTGTTTTTCTTTTTCATCTTTTTTTTTTTCTAAATAACATAATCACACAGTGTGCATGACCATGATAACAACAACAACAACAACAACAACAACAACAACAACAATACTACTACTACTACTAATAATAAAAGCATCTCATTCATTCTGCTCTTGTCACTTTCTGCACTACACAGTGTGGTGTAGTTCTGTCTGAGAGAGAAAGCACTATGGATGGGTATTGTTAAAATTTTATCAATACTATTACTCTTATCATTACTGCTTATCAACCCAGTACTTTAACAGTATTCTTATTGGTTAGGTTTTAGGTTATGGTTACAGTTCAATTTGAGAACAGAATTATTATTTAATACTTCAGTCTTTAACTCTTCAGAGCTTTGTAGTACCAGGTTACTACCCATTCCTATAAAGCATGCATATACAAAGATATTTCAGCCTGTCATCTACTGTCCTAACACTGTTTAATCTTTCAACAGTAATCTATAAGTGTGGAACTTTTTATTTTTTATTTGTATTCCCTCTACAACTTTGCTACTGAGCAGTGATTTCCAAACATTTTCAGCTTGAGGCTCAAAAAAATTTCATGTCTCATTGTGATTCATATTTTTTAAAACCATGCGCTATGGTTTGCCACAATGTAAACATTTTTGTGCAATTTACAATAATCAAAAATAGGTCAAATTACATCATGTCTCTGAATCTTTGTACATCTTTCACATTCATCTTGTTACAATAAGTTTGTTGTCATCTTATGTTACTTAATTTTTATGTTGTCACATCCTTCATTTTGCATTATTCTAGTTTTGTCTTGTTTTTAAGACTGAGGCGTTTCCCTTGGCTTTGGTCAATGTTCTTAAACTTTTCTATTGAATACTTTTTCATTTTAGTAATAAATGTGAATTCATATATTGCTGCATTGTTATGTACTTTACTCCAACAAATAGGAACCAAATAAAAACATCTCCAAAACCCATTCTGGGTGCTAAGTTTGAGAAATGCAACTATAGAGTTTTACAATGAGATGGATGTATTTATATGTGCTGCTAAAAGAAAAAAACCCCAAAACAAAACAAAAAAAAAAAACATACATTAAAAAAAATGTTTCTAATTCACATCTTTTTTATTGACATCATGCTTGTTCTCTTCATTCAACAACTGCTGTTCTCTCATTTTTTTCAGTTTAGAGGAAGTATATTTTGGCCATTTTTTTTTTAGCTTAAGTAACAAATGATACTGTAATGGACAGAAAGAAACAAAAGAGATCTATTTTAAAAATAATCTATTAAATATTAAATATCTATATATTTTAGGACTAAACTGTTTAAAAAACAGAGAAAATGAGCATGGCATAGCCTTGCTAGTTCCATAAAAAGTGGATTAATATGGTCTTTAACATTTTCAGTAACTTATGCAAAATCATAAATCATCAAATGACTAGTTTACCTCTTTACAATGAATTTTAATGAGCCTTCGAATATAATAAAATAATATTAAAAATGTTAACAAATCAGCTCTTCTCTGACTACTTTAAGATACTGTGAATCTGGTCATAACATTTTCTAAAAAAGTCTCCTAAACAAAATAAAACCTTTGGGAAACACAAAATAAACAATAAAACTACATCATTTAATGGCAAAATGTGCAGTCACACTGTCAACCTGCTACTGTACTGAACATAATCTCTTAAATCTTATTCAAGTAGCAGCTGAACCTGCAAAGCTTCCAGTGTTGCACTAGTCTTGACCTAAAGTGCATCAAACAGCTTATTCTTCTGTTTGACTGCACACAATGCATCATTTCATTCAATACTGCTGCATTCTCATTAAGCAGAATATTTTTTTTCAGGGGTGCCAAACAGCTGAACAGGTCAGGTCACATATTTAAGAGTGCAGTTTAAGCCTCCCAAACATATTTAATATTTTTAAGTATGCCACTGTAATTATAAATGTATTCTGTAGTGAGTGGAGTGGGCTTCTGCAGATGTATGCATGTCTGACTGTTGTTCATGTGTGTGTGAAGAGCTTAAAGCAGCGCGGCAGGACAAAGCCAGTCTGTAAAAGAAGTATTTAATCTGAAGATATTAGACTCGGGTTATTTTTACTTACCATCACTCGGTATTAAAAAGCACAGTTACAGTTATTGCATGGAGGTAGTTCACTTATTGGAGGGGACACCAGGAAAACAGGAGGCAGCTGAGATTAAACCGACTGCAAGACACACAGAAAACACACAACTGTAGGACAGTAAAACATATATGTGAAGACACTTATACTTTCTATAGCCTATTATAGAAATTCTATGTACATCTTAAGAAATGATATGAAAAACTCACACACATTTAAGTAAAAGTGCCAACATCTAGGCTTAAGCGGCTTAAAATAGTGTTTCCGTTAAATCTTCCATTACAGAAATGAGCAGGATAAGATGCTTAGACGTTATTTACATTAAGGGGAAGAGGGGATTTGGATGGACCCCTGCCTTCCAGTCCTCCCATTCCTCCCTCCTCCTCTTATTATCTTTACAGTGTAATACTGTTCTTAAACTCAGTGTGGATCCATCCATTTCACATTAGCAGTAGCTGTTGTAAGAATTTATTTTGATCTGTATCAACAATCCAGAACGAATGTACATAAAAGTAAAGAATTAACAATGATGTATTAAGTTTTGGAAGAACAAACAATGATGGCTGAATATGCTTTATACAGGATATGTTCAAGGAAGCAGCTCTTTGACTATTACAATATCAGTCATAGGTACACACAGATACACATGTAGCAGGATTTTAATGAAATTTTCAGGAAATGTTGATGCTGGCACAAGGAACAAATAATAACATTTTGGTGGTGATCCAGATCACTATCTGGATCCAGGAATTTTTTTAAGGATTCTTTATCATTGCGAGATAGGGCCAGTTTCAACATATGCATATATTACTGTGACTCCAATGCTATGTATAGGTTTTCAAGGTCCAGGAATTCATTTTAGGAGTAAATTAATCATGGCGGGGGGGACTGATCTGCCTTGGCGGAGTGTCCAAGTGCTTTTCTAGTTTACATACTTTTTTTCAAGATCGGAGAGAGACAGATAAATAGTATAAATGGAATTCACTAATAAAGCAACCCCCCCAAAAAAAAAATACAAATAAAATGAATAAATTACATTTGCACAAATCTACAGGAAATGGAAGTAGAAGTATTTGTACGTATATAGATTTTTTATACACAAATAAGTTTTTGATCCCACATGAATTGAAACCTATGAGATGTTTGTCAATTTAAAAGATCATTTTACAGGTCAATAACAGTTTTTGGTAAAGATAGTAAATAACATAAAAACAAAAATATGTATTTTTAGATTAATATTTCAATATGATTTTGTGTGACACGGCTCAATGGACTGCATCTCTTTGTGTGTGATACTGTGATACACCAAATATCTGTTATGTCGACATACATATTTCACCTCGTTCTTCAAGATGGAAAAAGTATTCAAAGGTGTGAAAATCATCACAAGTCTGGTCATGTTAAAGCTGAGTTTTCAGCACCTATGAATAGGTCTTGAAGAGAAAAAAGTTAATATGATGTCACCTCCATGACTTTCACGTGTATACTCGTCATATATACAGGTTTTCACCGTCTGATGCTTCAACAGTTTGACAACAAAGACAAAAAATCATGTGCAAATCCAAATCCATACAAGATCAAAAAATTACTTTTCTCTTACCATTCCCTTTTTTTTTCCTGGTCCCTGAAATGAGATCCCATGGGGTAAAACCAGAAGGGGCTGACTATGCCTCTCATTATATATTATTTGCATGAAAAATGAGTAAGTAAAAGTATTTATAAGAGTATTTACATCACAGGTGTCAAACATACTGCCCATGGGCCAAAACCAGCCTGTCAAAGGATCCAATCCAGCCCGTGGGATGAATTTATGAAATGCAAAAATTAAACTGAAGATATGAACAGTTAAGGATGTCAAAATCATTTTAGTTCAGGTTCCACATACAGACCAATTTGATCTAAACTGGATCAGACTAGTAAAACACTATCACAATAACCTATAAATAATGATAATTCCATATTTTTCTATTTGTTTTAGAATTGAAAGAGTTAAATTACATGAAAATGTGTACATTTAGAAACTATCTTTTCACAAAAAATGTGAATAATCTGAACAAATATAAACAGCCTGAAATGTCCTAAGAGAAGTACAGACCAATGTGATCTCAAGTGAAATAACAGCATAATAATCTAGAAATAATGACAACTACAAATTTTGTTCTTGGTTTGATGTGGAAAAAAGTAAAATTACATTCATAAATAGTTTAATTTACAAGCTCTTTCACAATAAAATGTGAATAGCCTGAACAAATATGAACACCCTGAAATGTCCAAAGGCAAATAAGTCCAATTTTAACAATATTCTGCCTGTTACTAAATGTTTTGTGCATTTGTAGATCCACTGTGATCTGGAAGTTTTAATACACATGCGTAAATGATAAACTGAGGCATAATATTGTTAAAACTGCAGTTACATTTCTTAAGACATTTCAGGTTGCTTATGTTATTCACATTTTTAACAAAACTTTGTAGATGTAAACACTATTATAAGGTAATTGAACTTTTTTCATGTATTATTTTACTGATCTGGCCCACTTCAGGTCATATTAACCCTCATAATGTGTTAGAAAGCTGCCCACATCTTTAGTGTTAGCGGGTCAAATTTGACCTGTGATTTAATTCAGCCTGAAAATACTTAAAAACACTAGTTATCATCTAATATTGTTTTTCACCTCATAGCTAACTTA